>CM038792.1:281724484-281919918 GCA_021764765.1 Vicia sativa
TTAACGTATTATTAATTAAATTTTAATTAAATCTCAACAAATCGTTTTCAACATACAACTAATTTGCTAATATATATTATTTAATTAAACTTTATAGAACCTTTATTACATATTTTCTTAAAATAATTTCTCAATTATAAAAAGAAAGAAAAGATATTTTGATACATTTTACTTAGTATTTCTAATATGATTTGAGATCTTTAATTTAAAAATAAATAAATGATATGGTACTTATTCATCATAGATTTTATAGTATTATCATTTAAAGGCAGAGTGTAACTTTAAAACCATATCATAAAAATCAAATATATATTCTTTTCTTGCATATTGATAAATAAATTGGACTAGTTCATGGTTCAACCTTTTCAATAATTCATTCTTATTTTAAATAATATTTGAAATAAAGAGATTCTTGATCATTTTAATTAAATATCTTAACAACACAATAATATTCAAACTAAATATATTTTAAATTTTCAAAAATAAAAGAGATGTTAGGATCCATACACTTTGAAATAACTTTTATTTTCTTGAAATCATACAACAAAAGCTGTAAAAAATATTTTATGTTGAAGTATATAAATTACTCTTGATTGATCTTGAATTTTATTAGAGAATGTCACACTCTTGAGATCTATATTTTGCTTTATATTTTTATATAACAATGATTTCTTAATTATAAAAATGGAAGAAAAGATATTTTGATACATCTATTTACTTAATTTCTAAAATAATTTTTGAATCTTTCAATTTTAAAAATAAATGACATAAATAGTTTAGCGTTCAATCCCTATAATAATTCAAACTTAGTTTAAACAATATTTTAAAGAAAGAGGTTGGATATTTTCCCAAATATCTTAACAAATAATTCTCGAACTAAATATATTCTTAAAAATTTCAAAATTAAATGAGATGCTTGGTTCCATTTATTTTAAAATATTTTTGATTTTCTTGAAATCATACAACAAAAGCAACACTCAAAAACTTTTAATGTTAAAACATATATTAATTTTAAGGTTAAATTACTCAATTGACCTAAAAATATAATAGAAAATTCAACACTCTAACGAAGCTTTATGTTTCATCTATACATTTCTTAAAATATCATACAAATAAATTAAAAATCAATAATTCCGATTTCTTAGATATCACTAAAATTTGACGTTATAGACATAAATTTTAAAGCTATTGAAAGTAAAGTTTAATTTTTATTTAAGAATAAACATAACTACATATCTTAAACAACTTATGATTAAATATTTAAAAGAGATACAAATTATAAAAATACATTAGATTAATTAAAATATAAATCATTATCTTTTAAAATTATTTAAATGTATAAAATAAAATCTTGTATGTCACTTTCAACTTACAAACATAAATTTTAGTTTTAATATAAATTTTATTTGTGATAAATTCAAATCATTATCTATTATAATTGATAATAAATCATTATAATATAAGTTTAGCTTGTATTTACTAAACAAATTGTTTCAATATAATTAATCGATTCAAAACTAATAAAAATTAAATTACAACCGCACATCACATGGATCTAAATCTAGTTCTATTATAATAGTGTAACACAATTTTTATCTTTATGATTGGGTAATGAATAGAATGTTTGCTTCCAAGATAATTTTAAGGCTGAGGGAGGGAGGAAGGAATCTTGGTTGTTATTCTCTTGTGATTTCTTTCTTCATTTTATGATAAATTTCTCTTGTGATTTATGGAAGGCCAAATGCTATAAACAAAATGTTTGTACATATAACCCCATCACAGAAAACACATGTATGGTGGGACATTATTGCTTCTACACACACGCACAAATTTAATATCAATTTAATGATCATGGATAAATAATATTATTTTTCAATCATATACAGTAGATATTTATTGACTACACACATGCATAGTTTAATAATCAATCATCTAAGGAATATGTATAGTAGAAGAAATATTTACAGTATAAAAATATGACATTTAGATAATGTAAAAACTAGTGTAATTATAATTGTGGTTAGGGACTCAATTGTCCCCTTTGTATGCCCTACATAATCCCTAAACAGATACTCAACTTGTTTTCATCCTCAAATCACTCAACATCTTTGTAAGGTATGTGCTATGACAGATCCTTTTCTGTTTTTTAAATTTTCCTATTTGTTTGCTTTCTTCATATTAAAGTTCTCTAACAATTATTTTATCACACAGTTAGAAATTCACATAATAATTACTCAATCATTGTTAATGTAGGTTGATCTTATTGGTAAGGAATTAGTACTCATATTTTACTTAGATTTAAGTTTTGAATTTCGCTACTGGATTTAATGGTGGCTAGTATGTTTTAATCTTAAGTTTCTCTTCTAATTAAATAGTGATCATATACTAATTTTTGAGACCAATCAAAATCCATGACCCAGATATTAAGAGCTACATCTCACCATAGGGTATGCATTAAAAAATTCAATTAAATTAGCTTCACAATTTTCACTTTCATGAAAACTGGTCAATTAAGCTACTATTAAGAGTCTAAATATTGTTTTTATATAGTTGGATTTAAATCATTATTAGTAATACTCAAAAGATTTATAAAATCGAACCGAATTGAACCAATGAAACCAAACTAACATTCTAATTAATAAATTGAATCAGATCAATAAACCGAATCATTCTATTTAATGATATTCAGTTGATTATCACTCTTTTAATTAAATTAAGAGTGATTTTAATATTGACATTTACTTTATGTAGTAAAAACAAATATTGAACCGTCGATAAACTAATTTAAATTTTATGTTTTATTATAGAGCCTTAACTCTATATTTAAAACACTTTGGATGCTCATTTTTCTCCATTTTTCTCTTTTCTCTTTTCTCTTTTAATCTCACTCTCAATCTTAAGTAAAATTATTTCATGATAAAGAGATAGTAAAGTTAAAAGATTGAGAGAAAGGAGAAGGAAAAAAAAGTAGATATTCAAGTCCATTTTAAAATAGAATCTACTTATTTATTTATTTTAATTTAAGTTAATTTTCTAATTATTTTATAGTTTAATTTAATGTAAATTATTTAAATTCAGTTATAATTTTTTTAATTAATTTTCAATCCTCATTATATAAAGTTTAATTTAACAAATTTTGATAGTCAATCTAAAAATTTAAATAAAAACTTTAGAGCTTTTAATTGATAGATTTATGTTTAAGTTGTATTACTCAGTAACTTATAAACCAATTATTTGGATTGGTTCGATTTCAAACAAATTGTGGTTTGGTTCGACTCCTATAAACTTTATAATTTTCTTTGAGTAAAGATATGAACAAACCTAATTATTAGTGAGAATGAGAACAAGGTTCATGTATTTAACAAGTGCACTGACTGACTTCCATTATAAGAAACAACTCTATCAAATAAGTGATTTCGAGATCTTATCTTACTACATGCAAATATGAACAGAAAATGTTCAATCTTTTTCTGGTTTCTACTTTATAGTCTCTACCACTTTCCACTTATGTATATGAATCCGACATTTGTTTATTTAATGATGCTTAGTCCTTCTCAATATTTGATTGTTATGCCAAGTTAGATGAACCATCATCATGAATGCTTACAAAATTCATAGCAACTTCTATCACTTGCACCTAAAAGGAAAACAACAAAAATTGAAAGAGAATTTAATACTTTCGGCAAATCCACATTATTCCTTCTTTATATTAAACTATAAAATAAAATGTATTACTCGATCTCAAATATATAAAAATTGGCGATCTCGATCTAAATCTAAAATAAATCATCAACTTTTCCTATATTTGAATGAAAAAATAATCGTATCTGATCTAAATTTAAACTAAATGTATCAATTTTCTTATATTTGAGATAGGAGACTAGAGTACAGTGAAATGTTCAATGAAATAATACATACTACAATCAAAAGAGAAAAAGTTCCATTATTATTGTACAATTATCGCATAAGATTTAAGTGTTCATTTATTTCTGTTGAAAATGATTACATATAAAGAAAATAGATAGGATGGGACTATAGACCATACTACCCTACAAGTTTGCTGAATAGTACATTTTATGTGTCAATGTTTATACCATAAGAATGTTCTGTCATGTAATAGTAGATTTTTCTACCTTTGTATTGTCCCAATTGGTATAACTTCATACAAATAACAGCATGCAGAGGACCCATTAGATACTAAAAATGCATTTCAGTCATTTTCATACATGATTTTTATTTATTTTTGCATACATATATATATTATACACTGCATAATCTTGTACAAGTTTGGTCAATTATTTGTTACAGAACTTGTTATAATTTTGTTTCAAATATAAAAGATAAATAATAGGATGATTGACGATAAAGGAACGGTCTACGTCTTCGTTGGTGGTAACTTTAAATGAAGATACTAAAATTTCAATACTCAATATATCCATGTTACATAGAAGAAGAAAACTAGTGCTGGTTCTATGTTTAGATGAGATAGAAGAACAGTAGTTGAAATCCGACCAATCTCGTCATGTCGAACAATGCATTAAACTTTCTTATCTTGTTTCTAACTGTTTCGTTGTTTCCATTCATTTCTTCTCTAACCAAGAAGGTGTCTCTTTACTGTCATGGCTTTCGACTTTCAACTCTTGGAACTCGGACACTAGTACTACTAGTACTGGTTTCTCGTCGTGGGATCCAGCTCACAAGAATCCTTGCAGATGGGACTATATAAAGTGTTCTGCAGAAGAGTTCGTTGAAGAGATTGTCATAACGTCTATCGATCTTCGTAGTTCCTAAACAGATTCTTTCTTTTAACCATCTTAGAACTCTTGTCATCTCGAATGGAAATCACAGGTGAGATTCCGAGGTCTGTTGGAAACTTGTCGTCGTCACTGGTTACTCTTGATCTTAGTTTCAATAGTTTAACAGGAAAGATACCGGAAAATAGGAAAGTTATCTGAACTGAGATGGCTATCATTGAATTCGAATTCGTTACACGGTGGAATTCCAACCACTATGGTAACTGCTCAAAGCTTCAGCACTTGGAGCTGTTTGATAACCAGCTTTCTGGTATGATTCCTGGAGAAATAGGGACAGTTGAAGGAACTTGAGTCGCTCGAGCGGTGTAAATGAAAGAGGAGTTTTTAAAGCATATCAAAGCAGGTTTCTTATGACAATGGTTTGCTAATATTGGCCGCCCAAAGAAAGATGGAAAAGTTCGCTTGTGTGTTTATTATCGAGATCTGAATGAAGCTAATCCAAAAGATGATTTCCCTTTGCCACATATCGTCATGTTGGTAGATAGTACATCAAAATGTACAGTGTTCTTATTCATTGGTGGATTTTCTAGATACAATCAGATTAAGATGGCTCCCGAGGAATGGAAAAAACAATATTTATCACACCCTGGGGAACATTATGTTACAGTGTGATGCCCTTCGGGTTGAAGAACATTGGTGCAACGTACCAGAGGGCCATGACGACCCAATTCCATGATCTGATGCACAAAAAGATTGAATTATGTGTTTATTATATGATTGCCAAGTCTCAAACTGAGGAAGCACATTTGGTAGACTTGTTGAAACTGTTTCAGCGTTTGAGGAAGTATTGTCTTCGCTTGAATCCCAATAAATGTACATTCGGTGTCTAATCTGGGAAGTTGTTGGGTTTCATTGTCGTCCATAAGGGAATTGAAGTTGATCTTGATAAACTTAAGGAAACTCAAAATATTCCTGCACCAAAAACTGAAAAGCAAGTCAGAGGTTTTCTTGGGTGTTTAATTATATTTCCTGGTTCATTTCCCAAATGATTGCACCATGTGAGCCAATCTTTAAACTTTTGAAGAAAGGTTGTGTATGTACTGTTGATTTCCAAAGGGCATTTGTCAAAGATTTGCTTCAGCCTCCTATCTTGCTCCCTCCTATTAAAGGAAGACCGTTGGTTATGGATAGTTCCATGAGACAACAAGATGAAATAGGAAGAAAAGAGTATGCCATTTATCATCTAAGAAAAAAGTTCACCGAATGTGAGTCAAGGTATTTTATGCTAGAGAAAACATGTTGTGCTTTAGCCTGGGCTGCGAAGCGTCTACGGAAATATATGTTGAATCATACTACTTGGTTGATATCTCGAATGGACCTAATCAAGTACATATTTTAAAAGCATGCTCTTACAGGAAGCATACCCTGTTGGAAGATGTTGTTATTCAAGTATTATATTGAATATCGCACCCAGAAAGTTATTAAAAGTAGTGTATGGGAAGAATACTTGGTTCATCAGCTAGTTGAATATGACCAATCTGTTGGGTTTGATTTCCCTGATAAAGACGTAATGTATTTGAAAAATAAAGATTGTGATGAACCTTTGCCTGAGGAAGGTCCAGACCCAGAGTTCCGATGGGGTATGGTGTTTAATAGAGTTGTGAATGCTTACGGTAAAGGAATTGGTGCTATAATTATTACTCCTCAAGGGTCTCACATCCCTTTCACTGCAAGATTGACGTTTGATTGTACGAATAATATGGAAGAATATGAAGCTTCTATCACGGGTCTTGAAGAAGCCATAGATCTTAGAATTAAAGTTCTTGATGTGTATGGTGATTCGGCTTTGGTAGTAAATCAGAATAGACATGACATGGTCTTGCTCAGATGCGTGGATAAACATGAAGCAGGCATGTTGATGCATGAGGTTCATGAGGGTTTTTTTCTCTATGGCTAAGAAAATTCTAAGGGCAGGTTACTATTGGCTTATAATGGAATCTGATTGTTACAAATTTTCAAAGAAGTTCCATAAATGTCAGATTTATGCTGATAAGATGCATGTGAATAATTGATCAGAATAATTGAACCCAAGGCTTCTAATGGGCATCATTTCATCTTGGTAGAAATCTATTATTTCACCAAATAGGTTGAATCAACTTAATATGCCAATGTTACAAGCAAGTGGTAGTGCAATTAATTCAGAACAATCTTATTTGTCGACATGGTGTGCCAAGCAGGATCATCACTGACAACGGCTCGAATTTGAATAATAAGATGATGGTGGAACTCTATGAAGAATTCAATATTGTCCATCAAAACTCTTCTCCTTAGAGATCTAAGATGAATAGGGCTGTGGAAGCTGCTAATAAGAACATTAAGAGGAATATCCAGAAGATGGTTGTTACCTATAAGGATTGGTAGGAGATGCTTCCTTTTGCTTTAGATGGGTATAGGACCTCAGTTCTAACTTCAACGGGGGAAACCCGTTTCTCTCTTGTTTATGGCATGGAAGCACTGCTCCCCATTAAGGTTGAGATTCCTTCTTTGTGTGTGATTATGGAAGATGGATTGTCAGATGTTGAATGGGTTCAAAATCGGTTTAACCAGTTGAATTTGATCAAAGAAAAGAGAATAACCACTTTGTGTCATGGCCAATTGTACCAGAAAAGAATGAATAAAGCTTTTGTTAAGAAGGTCAAACCTCGTGTATTTAGAGAAGGCAACCTCGTGCTCAGAAAGATCATGTCTTTAAGCTCTGAATCTAGGGGCAAGTGGACTTCCAATTATGGAGACCCATATGTTGTCAAGAAAGCCTTCTCTGGTGGTGCATTGATTCTTGAAACTATGGATGGAGGTAAGTTCCCACGTCCTTTGAATTCTGATGTAGTCACGAAATGCTTTTCCTAAATAAGTAAAAGAACATCTCGCTAACTTAAAAACCCGAAAGGGCAACTTAGGAAAAAAAGGAGTGTCTCAGTGGGATGAAAACCCAAAGGGAAATCTAGGATAAAGTAAGAGACGTAAACAGAATAAATTTCCCGGTAGCCTGAAAACCCGAAAGGGTAGTATAGGAAAAAGTTACGGACTTTCTTGGTAAGTAACTACATCAGACAAAACTTGATCATGGAAGAAAAATCTGCATGGATCATCTTCACAGCTCAACTGAAGCCTACAATACAGGAGTTCAATGTTGTTAGGGAGAATAGAGGTCATTGTATTTTAAAGAACCTTTTCCATGTATTTACCATTTTCCAAACTTTATAGTCATCCATGGAGTCATGCTATTGGAAGGCTACCATTCAATCAATAAAATTTGAGCCTTTATCCAATTTGTTTGCAATCTTATTTTTATTCAGCTTACAAAAACTTTCATTTATTATTGATAATACATTTCAAAACAAAAAGATTTAATAAAACATACTCGTGAAAAGTTTGCAAAAATAAGGTGTTTTACTTTAAATGTGAAATCAACGGAATAAAAGTATTAGTCCTAATGTTAAACAGGAATGTTTGATGGTGGCATTCAAGGGAGATCCCGATTACCCAATATCTGTGATATCATTATCCCCAATGAAGTCTGAGTGTTGCTTCCCCGATGAATCCTAGGGAATTTTGTTGGCTCCCTGCAGTCTGTTTGGATTTATTGTTATATTCCTAACAGACTCACTGCCACTTTATTCAAGAGAAATTAATTCCCGAAGAAGAAAGTGTTTCTGAAGTTTGTTTCCTCTATATTTCTATCTGGGATGCAGATTGGGCCGAGTTTTGTCTTTACCCAAACTTTGTTTTATCTAGTTATCTCCAGTGTAGTGTGGTTGTTTTGTCAGCATATATAGGACTTACATTCAGTCATTCATACATTCATACATACATCATGCATAGATAAATTAAAATTCATTGCCTATTTGCATTCATGGATGTTTTGTAGATATTCCTTTTGTAGAGTGTGTATCCTCTGTGCAATAGAACGTCAATCTTAAGCAGAAAGTATTTATCCTTTCGTTTCCCCCCACTAATTATCCCTTGTAGAAGAACAAGGTTTTAACTCTCTTACCCAGCTCTTCAAATCACTTTCCCCGGTGTGGTCGTGGTTTGAATTTTGGTCTCTAATCAGGAATGTTATTTTGATCTCTCTAGACTATGAGTTCTGGATGGAGAGTGCCTTTATTTTGCATGATAAGACTTTATCTCTTCAACAATAATGTATTTGAATTTCCCATGAAGTCAATTCATCTCCCATAAGCATTGTTACAATCTCTTTTTTTTCCTGATAGCGAATGATGGTCTCTTTATACGAGCAATCATCATCCTCCAGTAAGTGTATTAATTCCCAGAGAGGATATTGATTTTCTGTACTTCGATAGGGAATATCTCATTGTTGATTGACCGCTTGTCTTCGATAGGTTGATAACTTGTGGTTGAATGCTCTAGTGTGTGGTAATCTCTATGTTATCAGAGGTAGTTCGTTATGGAATGATTCTTTTTGGTACCCCGATGGGGAATATCTCGTTGTTGATTGGTTTTTTATCTCCAGCATGTGTATATGACTTGTTATTGAGTGCCCTGATGGATGAAATATTGAATCCTTGTTGAATGATCAGTTTGTACCCTTTCTAGATGAAATATCTTGGTTAATGAAGAAGTTTAGACCCGTTCTCGGTGAAACGCCGAAACGTTTGGGAGACTTAATCCATTATTGATGTTATTTTCTTGCCGCCTTTAAGACGAAAGCATTTGGGTGTGTGTCCTGGGTTGGTAGTTTACCATCTCTAGAAAGTCGACATGACTCTCTTGTTTTTGCTAACTCCTATGTGAGGAGATAGTTTGTCGTTTATCTATGGATCTTTGCTATTATTTTCCTTCCTTTTTTTCCCGCCCACTGGGAGGTTGCTACTTTGCTTCATCTCGGGCCCATTCCCCAATAAAGTTGAGTTCTATTTGAAGTTTGTTATGTTGCATTGCGTAGCATTAAACATTGCATAACATATTAGGGCCAAAAATAGGGCTTGTTGTATATTTAAGTATCTTCTATCCCGTGGAGGCGAATATATCCTTCTTGTCTTCGGATAAAAGACACTTAAATAAGGGAAGCTGTTGTACCCCATTTTTCCCCTAAGATCCCTCATTGCCTCATTATCACAATGCATCAAGATCACAAACAAGGTTTGAGTCTCATGGTTGTCCTATTCTTTACTTTGTCCTCATCAGATTTCCAATCACCCTGATTGTGTACTATGTATGTGTTTGATTTTCATTTATTCCGTCTGCTAACCTCTTATTAAAATACCAAAAATATTTGTTTTGTTTGTGTATTTTTTATTTTGTAGGTGTCAACCCCCCACACTTGTTTTGCACTAATCTTTTTTTAAAAAAATTTCAGTGCAATCGATTAGCACTAAGGAGATATCAATTGCTCATTGTTAATTTCAGTGTAAATTTAAAAAAAAAACTCAGTGCAATCGATTTGCACGCGCAAAAATCTAAAAATTGGGAAATTTTCAAGTTTGTGGATTTTGGCTCGAATTTATTTTTTATTTTCAAATTTATTCTTTGATCACTCAAAATTACACTATTGCAACATCATTAAACTCTATCATACAACCTTATTTTGATGAGATAATCACCAATTGATTCCAATTTGGCTCCAAATCTAATTTCTAGGCCTAATTCCTTACCTAAACCAAATTCCAAACCACCACTAATCCCCAGGCCTAAATCCTATAAATAGAGGGCTTCTCTCATTCAAATTTCAAACTTTTAATAGCCAAACTCACCTTGCCAAAAAATATCTCTACTCTCTTTATTTCCCCAATTCTCCCAATTCACTCAAAGTTCTTCTTCTTCATAAAGTTTAGTAAATTCTTCATTGAAATTTGCTAAATCTTTGAGCTAAACCTCCATCCATACTCTTTTTCTTCATAAATTCTCTAGATATAAGCTTGTGATTCTGATTTTTAGAGTGTGAATTGAAGAATTTGTGAAGTGTTACTATTGTTAATTTCTCAAGATCTACGACTGATGAGTTTAAATCTTCATATTCCATAATGTGATCTCTAGATAATTCTTGTGATTTGGTTCATTCAACAAACTTATATTTAGTTCCATTGATGTTAATTTCTCAAAAATTTGATGGAATTTTCGTGCTCAATTGAATCAAAGATCACAAGGTATTTGTGGAAAAGTTTGAACAAGGATTTGGCCTTTTGAAATGTGATTTTTCTAGTTTAAACAATGAGCAATCGATTTGCACTACAGTGCAATCGATGTCTCAGGCTCTTTTTTTACGCACATGTTGAAAAATAATGTTGTGCAAATTGATTTGCACTGGAGTGCAATCGATTTGCACTGACGTCAGAATGCTCTTTGGCTTTTTTTTTGATTTGTTTTAGATAATTACTCTTCTCCTACTCCATTCTTCTAATGTTTGCCTTGATTTGTAATCTTGAAGGACAAATTTCTCTTTAAATTCAATGGACTTTGGGTGTCGATGAGGTTGGATAAATGTATTGTTAATTCAAATCTATCAAAGGATGAATTATTCAATTCATTCTTCATTCTTTGAGTTTATAATATATTTAGTGCCTTAATCCACAAAGATGAGTGGCTGAACTTAAAGATGAAAGAAATTTAAGAAGATAATCCAAGTTCATCTATCACTTCCCCTCCCTCTTCATCTTATCCCATTCTCTCTTTCTTACATGTTTTGCCAAACATTAGAGGATGATTTACATATTACTCCTCTTGTTGGTATTTTTAACACATAGATCATACTTGACTGGCCTCGTTGTAGCGTGACCTCTATATAGGTTACTTCGTAATTGCTTAACATAACTCTACATTTTGTCCTGAATCAGAAAATGATCAATTGGTGGCATAAACTTCATATTTAGCAAAGCCCCAAGGATATTGAGTTTTGACCTTGGTACAACACTTGTGAAACTTGTCGTGTAGTCGCTATGATTCTATCAAGCTTCTGATAAATTTTCACTAACTATGTTTAATTGAAATTCTCCATCATCTTCAATCAAGTGTTGAATTTCTTTTTGATTGTTCCAAAATGAATGAGATACTTGACAAAAATCAAGTGAAACTTGTCGCATAGTCACTATGATTCTATCAAGCTTCTGGCAAGTCTTCATGCGCAAGTTTCAAGATGATCATTCAGCTAACCTTACTAATTTACTAACAATTGACTTTTAGTTTATGCCTTTACTTTTTTGTCATCTACTTTTATGCTCTTTTCTCTATGCATTTTTTATTTTAGCATTTATATTTCATGTCATTTTTTCTTTGCTCACTTGAGCATTTATTTTCATGTCATTTTTCTTTACTCACATGAGCATTTTATTTCCTTGTTATTTTGAATTTGCTCACTTGAGCTTTATTTTTCATTTTAAAAATACTTAATAATCCAACTTAAACATTAAAAAACTTTTAATTCTTTTTCTTGGACTTGGTTACTATCTTTATGCTCGGAGATTGGTTTTGGACTTAGGATTAAGACTTTTACCTCAGCTCGGAGATTCTGTGATTCTAGTGTTATTCTGTTTGTGCTTGGGTTATTTTTTTCTGTATGCAGGTTATTATGTTTGTACTCATATATGAGTTGATATCCTCTAAATACAGTTGTTACTCTGCCCGTTTTTCTTTTAAGACATGATTTCATCTGAGGCATTGATTGATCCGAAACTTGGTATTTTTGTCCTATTAATTGTTGGTTTGGTAATCCAAAGGATGGGAACATGGTATTGGCTTCTTGATGTCAAGTACTGGTTTCTCACCTGGTTAGATCTTTCTTTACCCTTACCTTTTATTTTTTGTACACATGTTTGCCTCTTCATCTCCTCCTATATTCTTAAATTTTCAAAATCTTCTCCCTATTTTAAAAAGATTATTGTTTTCTAAACTCGAATCGCTTTCATAGTAAACTTGGACTGAGGTTCATGCATGCTCAAAAATTCATTTATTAATAAACCATCAATCAATTTAATAATACTTTGACATCTTTTCATAAGACTAAAAGTCAATTAACCTCGCTCAAATTTTTTGAGCCATTTTTGGCTTTACTTCCTCACAACCATTTTTCTCAAAAGATTAGACTCTTGTCAATTCTTTGTAGTGATGCGAACCTCTATACTTCTACAATATGTAGTCAAGTGGGACGTTTTCCACGTTTTGTTTAGGGTGCTTGTTGATGAAAATCTGAGCTTGAGTTCTCCGCTTTGAGTTGACGAAACGCTCATTTCTCATAATTGCGGGTAGTAGGCAAGTTTACCACTCGGATACGACGATGATGTCTATTCTTCTTAAAATTAACCAACACACAAATTTTAGTCCTTTTTACCCTAAATACATGGATTTTGATATCAATATTGCACATTGTTGGTATGTAGGCCTAGAACTCATTGGAAGTACTATCAAATTAAAAAATTGTAAAAAAATACTTCTTTTCTCACCTATACCATCTATTTTGTACATACTTATCGCACATATAGAAATTTTTAAAGAGGTTTCTACGGAGTACCGTAGATGCTTAGGGTGCCTAATACCTTCCCTTTGCATAACTAACCCCCGTACCTTGATCTCATTTTCTTTTAGGATTTTATTCTCTCTTTTTTCTAGTCCTTTGGATAAAATAAAAGCGCGGTGGCGACTTCATTGTTATTTTTACGAGTTGAGTCAATCAATGGCTTAGTCTCAGAGTTTTTTTTTGCCGCTGCACTACTATAATCGAAACTTTAAAATCAAATATAATAACAACGATAAACCCCCTTACCTTATAAATTTTATTAATCAAATCTTTTTTCTGTTCTAGAATTCCCCTTTGCCTCTCTGTGCCATAAATCTACTTCTTCTCAACGTCAGTTTTCTTCCAATTCTCACTATCGTATAAATGGAAATACTACAACTCCTTTTCCCTATTTTAACCCTTGGACCCCTAATATCCAACTTCCCTATCTTGTCCATACTTATTCCTTCCAATCGACAATGTTGCCCTTATTTCCTTCACATAATATATTATTCTCTTTATTTAAACCCAACTAATTCTAAGTAATTACTATTAAATCTGAATAATTCTAAAATAATTATCTAAATTCTAAACCATCTTATTATCTCATCCTACAACACAAAACTTATCCTCGTAAACATCTTATTCATAAAGTCATCGCTACTTGCATCACATTTGCATGACGAGTACACATTATATACCATCACAAGGACTCACTCAGAAGCACCAAAACAACATATATAAGCATCAAAACATCATTACATCATTAATACCAAACACTTAACTAAGACTCATATATTTACGCTAAATTAATAAATTAAAGAATTAATTTAAAATTCGGGGTGTTACACCTTAAGATATGAATGAAGGTGATAGAGTAGTGCACAAAAATAACACAAATAAAGACTCAAAAGATAAACCCTAACACAAGGAATATTCTCAAGTTGCACAATTACGTGGTTGTGAGTTTCCTTAAATAGAAATGTAATTATGAGCTTTTCTCCTTTGGATTTTCATCCGGAAAAAGAGAAGATATTGTTGGATTTGAATTTTCCATAAAAATATCCAACAAAAGGTATGTATGTTATATTTCATATTTAAATTTAAATTTGATTTGTATGTATCAAACAAAATATACATACACATTTCTAAAATACAAAAACAAATTTAATTAAATCTTAACTAAAATTTTGCTCCAAAAACGCAACAATATTGGTCTGCTGGCAGATACTAGATATTACAACATCCATGTTGGAACATCATGTTCCACATGTTATACTAGAAAATCCAAAACAACTCTCTTCATATAAATCTTCTCTGCAGAGTAAATCTTTGACCAAATCTACCTTCAAGATATATTTAATAAAATCTTTTTTGACTTAATCAAATCCAAATTAATTTTGGATTAACAACACAAACTTATTCCTAAAAACAAACTACTAGATCTACTAAGTAAGTAAGTACACAAAGACATGTTATACCTTCTTCTTAACACGTTATGTTAAGCACTTTAGCTATATGTCAAACCCCTTACTTAACTAGTTTTGTCAAGCAGTTTAGCGTTAGCTACATCTTGGATCCACTTGCTTAACTGGTTTTGTCAAGCACTTTAGCCTAAAAACTCTTGTAACATCCTAAACCCCAAAACTTATTAAGCATTACAAGACAATTTTAGGTGTCAATAAGTACAATTATTTAACAATACAAACATTTAACAAACACGCAGTGGAAAATATTAACTACATGCAACACCTGTCATCACACGCTCACCTTCACTTAGGGTATCATTACGGAGGTATTGATCTTATTTCAATTAGGTAATAAAAAATTGCAACTTAGGCCTTTAATCTCAAACATCAAAATATAATAAATTGTTTTCAAAATAAAGAGGTATCATATTCAACTCTTAACAAATTCAACATAAACCAAATAAAACAATTAAATTCCAACAAAACATTAAAAGAAAACAAATGTTCCCAATAATTATAAAACTAAACGAAGTAATTCCAAGAGCTAACTTCCACTTACAATAGGACTCTACTCCTAAGTATCTGCAAGATATCCATGATAGACAACATCAAAGCAAAAGAGTGAGAAATAACATCCAATATAAATAGTGTAAAGAATGATTAGGTAGATCCATATAACAAGCATACACTACTATAAATAACACTTTTCGTGATAAAGTTTACACCTCGAACAATGAAAAATGCGGGTATAGATCTCGGAGAGCCATGTTTTATTATTATTTTTCTAATAAAAACATTGGACCTCGGATATTTAATAAAATCGAGAGAGAATATAAATAAGGGAAATCGCTTAGACATCGCGTTGCTGCATTTTATGTTTTTGTTTTCAATTGTTTAATTAGTATTTCTCACTTTGCACCTTTCAAATTTTCAAAATTTATTTTTCTATTTGCATTAACAATGTCATAATACTAATTTCAAAATCGTATTTTAATAATATATTTGATATATTTTAAACCCTTGGTTTGATGTGATATATCCTTTAAATGAATTTCTAGAATATGGCGCTATGAAGTTTTTTTTATATTTTATATTTTTAATTAATACAATCAAGCTGGTTTTTGTATAAAACCGACATGTCGTATCAACACACAATTTGGGAGGGCTTTAAAGGTTGTAATAGGACTTATGTTAAGGTAGGATAATTTTGGAGACTGTGCTTAAACCTTTGGAGTAAGGTATCTAGTTTTCCTTAAGTTATCATATTTCTTTTCCTATCAAGTCTTGTTTAATCGGTACTAGAGGTTAACATTTATGGTCCTTATCATTGTTTTTCTCTCTTTTTTTAAGAAGTTTCTTTTACTTTTTGATTTTTTCTCAAAACTTTTTAATTTTTTACCAATATCTAATACCGCAACCCCAAACATAAACTTTGCTTACTTCCAAGAGCAAACCAAAACTTATTCTTTTAGATAAGACAAAGGAACAAAATTGTCTACCTAACTCCAAAGAGAAGGTGAAAAGATTTAATCTTTCAAGTCGATATAAACAAAGTGCCTTTGTGTGTATATGTGTTAGTTAGAAAAAGATATAAACATGATATACGTTTTAGTTTAAAAAGGCTCTGAATTTATCACAAACAAGTGTCTTAGTATGTATTTATCAAACTAGTAGATTAAATCAGAAATAATGCAAATTCTATAAAATAGAAATTATATGAATACTCTCATAAGAAGGAAAAGTAAACAATGGAATATTTGGCTCAAATCTTACTAGTTGAGGTATCTGGAAATTGAGTACAAGTTAGTTGGTAGTTCCTTTCTTCATCGAATCTTAATTTGCAAGAAATTTTCTTAATGATCAACTTATGTCTAATGATAATTTTGGTCCATTTGTTCATTGCTAATTAGCGAAGTGGTACAAAAGAGAGCTGAGTATTTTAGGTACTACTATCAATTTTGTCTTGTAGGACATAAAAGCAAATCAAGAAAATGAAGAAAAAAAATTGCAGGGTCTAGTCAGAAGGTCATCTTAGATTGATTCTACAGGTGTTGGTATCTTTTCAAAATGTTCTTCAATTTATATGTTCAGATTGGAGGCTATTTTGTCTGGAAAAGGCTTCGATAGTTCATTTTCTTAATAAAGTGAATTTATGGTTTACTATGTGTTTCGGGCACTCCGGAAGTCATATGTCTCAGCTCGTCAGGTATTTTTCGATGATTTTAGACTAGAAAGTACCTCTCAATATTATTTCCATCTTTCGTTCACAGGTCGGACGCTACTTGTGTGAATAAAGTCTCCAAAGAAATCAATCTTTCAAGTGGAATAAACTGAATTTTATGGCTGAACCGTATTCACGGCGCACTAAAAATTCATAACTATTGGATGGAATATCGAACATGAGCGGGGACGGTGTCTAAAATTCCGTCTCGAAGTCCTCTTCGACTATCGTTCACAAGCCGAGAGTCGATTCCTTACCAATCAATATTAGAATTTTATTCTTTGAAGATGAATTTGAGACGAACTGAGCATTTTTCATCTGACACGCGACGTTCAGAAATTCATATCTCGCTCGATTTTTATCGAAACACAATGGGAATTGTGTCAAAAGTTCAAAAATTCCGTTGGCTTCGACTTTCATTCACATCCCGAGTTCGGATTTTGATCAGAAAACCGTCGTTTGAAGCAATTTCCCCTAGTGGCGCAAAAAAAAATCGGCACATGTCAGATGCCTGAAAAGTATGTTGAAACTTCAAAAATTTATATCTCATCAACCTTTCATCCGATTGAGTCGATATTTTAAAACGCTCAAGCAATTTTTCGTTACAGACATTTTTCGTGAAGAGTACGATTTCAATTTTTGCACGGATCTCAATGTTTTGGACTGTTGACGAAAACTATTCGGATAATCGCGATTTGGGCCTAATCTTGGATCCAAGGAATTCCAAAGCCCAAAATTAGCACCTATAAATAAAATTTTCCTCTCACAAATTGAAAAACAAGAATCATTTGTTAAATTTCACCCAAAAAACTTAGTTTTCTCTCTCAATTCGCTCCCAAATCAAATGAACAAAAAATGAAGAAAAGTTGAATTTCTTTCCCTCCAAGGTAAGTTTCCTCGACAAACCTCCCTCTCCTCCTCCCTTGACTGGTGTGCCACCTAATTTCGGCCACCGACCAACCTTGCACCGTCCAGCTTCCAGCCGGACCTCCTCTCCTCCGCTCCTGGTCCTTCTTGCGCCGCCTTTCGCCTCACCTTTAAGATTAAGGCCTGCTCCAATCCGAGCTTCCTCCAACCGGACCACCTCCGAACCGAGCTCCCTCGCCGTCGCTCTCACCGGCCGGACACTTTCCTCCTCGCCTTGCCTTTCTTTGGCCGTTCTCTTCTTCTCCTTGTGATTCGCCCTTCCTCTTCCTTTGTACAAGGATCCGGCCTATCTCTTCTTCTTCTTCTCCAATCAAGATTAAGGCCTTCAAAGCTTCAATCAAAGCCTTTTTTTCTTCAATTTTCCTTCATTCTCATTAATTTAACCTTGATTCTTCATCAATTCGACTTCGAAACTTCGATCAAGTAAGTGATTATTTCAATAAGCACATACTTTTATTGATTTTTCGAATTTTGCTATTTCTTGATTTTGATTTGAGAAATTGATTGTAATTGCTCCAATTAATTGAAATATTGATTGAATTCTTGGAATTTGGTTCGTTAAGGCTTGATTTGCGAACGTTATTGTGTCGAGATGTAGACTATTTGTACATTTGCTTGCTTGAGGAAATTTCTTTGTGCATAGAGCATTTAGGCTTGCGTTTTGATTGTGATTTGTATGCTCATGCATTAGTTTACATTTTCATTGAATAATTGAATCGAATTCATGTGTTTAGGCTAGATTTTCGGAACTCGAAATTGTGTCAAGGCCTAGTTTTTTAGTGCATTTTCATGTGTTGATGGATGCATTCTTGAACAATTAACTTGACGCCTTATAACATGTTGAGTTCTTGATTAAATTGAATTTAATTCATATATTGCATTATGTTTAGATGTGGAACATGTTGAGCATTTATTTGTATGCCTTTGTATGTCATTCATGTGCATATGATTCCATAAAACACTATTAAATACATGAGTTAACATGCATTTTCATGCGTTGTGTTAATTCTATCTTTTCCGTTTTTTGCATATCATGTGTAAATTCATTTGTTTAGAATTATTTGCATCATGTATGGATTTAATATCCAATTCTTTCTCATTTGAAACCTAAAACAAACGAGAATTGGAAATTAAATTGACATATGAATTTTCACTTTCCATAAGCATTTTTATGCATTTTTGTTCATCGGAACTCATTTTTTCTCAAAGGTTCAAGGTAGAAATACTTTTCCCCAATGTTTTGGCATGTTTTAAAACCATTTTTTATGTTTCGAAACCTAATTTCAAGAGCAACATTCCAAAAACACACTTGCTTCCCCGTTCCTTTATGGTCCCAAAAACGTCGCTTTCACTCGAAATTAATTAAAATCAATCATATTTTTAATCCGTTGACACGTTTGCAAGCAACATGCGATTTCAAATCAATTTCGAGAAGTTGACTTTTTGGATCCGATTTCGAATAAGCTCTTTCCCAAGCCAATTTTTGAGTTTTTGTTCCACTTCTTGTATGCTTATGCTAGTGTATTATCATGTGAATAATCTTTTTTGAGTTTCGTGCTTTCGTTAAAGCACTTGCTTTGTTATTTTTGACACTATGTTACATGTGCGAGGTACCTTGAGCATTATCCTTGAGATTTGGATGTGTTATGAAAAATATCTTGATCTTGCATGCATGTGTGTGCACTCTTTTGTCTGCTTGCTTGGTTTTCACCTTCCTGTAGGTTTATCCGATCGATTTGGATGTGTTATTACACATATCCTGATCTTGCACACATGTGTGTGTACTCTTTGTCTATATTTTTCTAGATTGTTATGTCTTGCAGGTTTATTGGTTTGTTTCAGATGTGTATGAACGTACATTCTGATATTGCATACGATATGCACACCTTTGTTTTTATTGCTTGGTTTTCAACTTCTTGCAGGTTTATCGGTTTAGCTCAGATGTGTACGAATGCACATTCTGATTGTGTATATGCTATGTGCATCCTTTGTCTGCACTTGTCTGGATTTGCAATCTCTTGTAGGTTTACATTGAGTATTCATATGTGTACGACACGCACTCTGATCATGCTTTTTATGCCTCCACGCATTACTCACTAGTTTTCCTCATTGCTTGTCAGCAGTACGTGAAGTTTTCCAGAGTATTTTTAGCTTTCTTTTGCTTATACGGATTGTTATCCGTTTGGTATTTTCTATACCTTTTTACCGCATTCTTTTATTGCTTTTCTAGAGAGTATGAGAAGTAGGGTTTTACCGTTTTCCTTGCCATGAGAAGTAGGATTAGTGATGAGTGATGGGGCTTCCGTAGTTGGAGCATCTTCAGGAACCCCTCTGGTTTATTTAAAGACCCGTTTAGGGCGATTCTGCATTTTGTGTGCTAATTGTGTGTGGTTTGGTTAAAATCCTCTTCCCTGTAAAGGGAGGTGACTTTTAGTGTGTTTACATTTGTGCTTGCATAGGTCATGAGTGGTTAGGCAACCTGATAATGCACCACCTAACAAAGACATACTTGATGATACTGATGATATTGATATATGATGATATGAAAGGCATGCGAAACGGGTTCGCAATCAACCCTTGCATAGTTAAGTCTATGTCAGCTTAGCTCACGTGAATATTGATGCTTCTTTTATCGAGTCAATAAAAAGTAGAAAGAATTCCCTTTTATGACTCTCCACGCTTTGTCATTGAGTTCTCATTCACATGCTCTGATATTCGCACTCATATGCTCCTCACACTTGGAAATTCATATCAAGCTGTGATACCTTTCTCCCATAGGAAACTCCAGGTTGACACGTTTATTTCCATTGGTGGCTATAATTTTCCTCTGAAAGAAGGCTCATGGTTGACTCCAGTGACTCGCTACCGTCAAGGCTATGGGACTTCTTAATTCTTCCCCACGCATGTGTGTATCATTTGTTTGTGCATTGCATTGTTTATGTTCTAATGCCAAAGCACTTGTTTTCCTCCTCCCTTTGTATCCCTTGGTTCTTCAACCAAGGTGAATATTAGGATAGTCTCCCTAGAACCGGTCGGTTAGGGTATCTTTTGAGCTTATACGTTTTATCCTTGACATAGAGCCATTTTGCATGATAACATTAGGGTAGAACAAGCTAGTTTCCCTTAGATGTTTTTTATTCCCCTTTTTGCATTAAAACTAAAACTTGTTTTCTTTTCTTTTGAAAATCAAAACACTTAATAATGGTTCAAACTCCTTTTTCAAGGTAAAAACAACCAACCTCACTGCAAACCTTTTTCACCTACGGGCTCTTTTTTTGTTTAAAACCTTTTCAATAAGGACATTCCTTTTCAAATTCGAGCAAATTGCTCAGTCTGCGAGCGGCCGAGCATAAGACTTCTTATAAGCTGCAACGCCAAGCATGAGTTGCAATTGTGAGGATGCGAAATCGAACTTCCCATAAAAAACAATGCAGCCCACCAAAACATGTGAGCCGAACAACGGCAGTCTAACTTTCCCATTGCACGAGAGAATATATAGGCATCTTGTCACGCGGCTCGATTGAGCAAACTTTGTAAATAATTCATTTCTTTTCCTCGTGTTTGTTTATTTTCTTTCTTTCACATGCATTTCCCTTAGCATAGCATTAGACATAAACGTAACGATGAAGCAATGGATACCCACACCTAATAGATAGAAAGTAGAAGTGGATATTGTAGAGTACTACGGGCGTGTGGGGTGTTAATCCCTTCCCCCGCGTAACTGACTCCCTTACCCGATCTCTCAGTTGTAAGACCGTGATTTCTCCCCCTCAGGTTTTATCGATGTTTACCTTTCTCTCCTTAGGTGAGATAAAAACGTTTGATGGCGACTTCATTGATATTTTATCAGATGAGTTTGTCTAGTTCCTTCAGTTGGCGACTTCACTGGGGATGTTAACACCTCTTGCTGGTCCATCCAAGAGTCGATCCTAGCTTTTATTTTCCTGTTTATTGGGTGTTTATTTATTTAATCTCTTTATCGCATCATCCTTTGTATGCTTTGTATTGCATCCTATATGACATTTTATCGCTTCTATATATTGTATTTACTGTTGTGTTGGATCTGTTCCTAGATTGGGTTGGAGTTACATGAGGTAAAATGCCCCGTACCCAGGCTATGAGTGACATATAGGAACACATAGGACTAGAGTGGAACATAACAGCTACGGATGTAGATCTTGTAGTGCGGTCATGTCGTGCATGCTCAGGGGAGGTTTCAAACAGGGTGCTATCATCATCATGTAGGTGTTACGATGGTAGTATTCCTGGGCGAACCTGATCCTGGAGTTACCTTTGCCTTACCCAGACCTTAGTTTCACCCGAGAGTGGGGCGGGATCATCATTATTATAGGTACAAATGGTGATTGTTGGTGACTTGGTACTTTCTGATGGTGATCGTGATTCTGTTCTGTGGTATTTTCTAGTCGTTACTCTGCATATGGTTTCGCAGAACAGATCAGAAATAGTACAACAAATGATACAATGTCATGGAAGTCGTAAACCCATGATCAATATATAATGCACTTGCATCATAGCATGTTTATTTTTCCAAAAGAAATGTTAGAAAAATAATGTCTATTTATCTAACCCTGCACGCATATCATTTCCAGGATATTATGTGATCATTATCAGCATCAAGATGGATATCGATACTCAGACCAACATTAAGGCTCGCAAGAAGACTTCGGTGTATTCCTTTTGTCAGTTTGACATTTATGAAGTACAGGTGATGCGTGCTCGTGTGAGCGAACCGATTGAGAAGAACTTCATAGATACTTATGGAATAATTTTGTCTTTATAAATGGAGGGTTTTGAATTCCATGCTCTGCAGTCAATGTTGCAATTCTATGATAGTGAGCTCAGATGCTTCACTTTCCAGGACTACTAGTTGGCGCCTACTCTCGAAGAGTATTCCTCTCTCTTGGGTCTTAATATCACAAGCCGCATGTCATTTGTCCGAGTACTTGCTGCTCCAAATTATGAGGCCATTGCTAAAGCGCTTTATTTGTGCGTTAGCGATGTCAGGGCTAATTGGATCCACAAAGATAATATAAGTGAACTTTTGTTAGTTTTCCTTTTGGCTAAAGCAGATGAATTCTCCAAGAATGAATATTGGTGCAATTTCAACGTTGTTTTGGCCGCCATGATCTATGGCATGGTTATCTTCCCTGTCGTTGAAAAGTTTGTGGATTTTGCTGCTATATCGGTATTCATGAACAACAATCCGGTTCCAACTATCTTGGCGGACACCTATTATTCCATCCATTCTCGTCATGGTAAAAAGGGTTGTGTTGTCTATTTCCTACCTCTGCTTTACAATTGGTTCAAGTTGCATATGTCGAAAAACGGAGCCTTTGTGGATTTTGCCAACTCAATGCTACGGTCCCGCCGGATCGTTGTACTCACTTCCTATGACATAGTTTCGAATACCATGTCGAGTGGAGTCGAGATTATTTCTAGTTGCGTAGAATTTCCCAATGTTCTGTTGATAGGAACCAAAGATTGCATTAACTACAATTCTATATTGGCATGCCTCCAGTTAGGGTATCCTATAAAAGAAGCACCTACCTTCGTAAAATGACAGAAAGTGTTTTCTTTGCAAAAGGTAAAGATCCAATTATGTTAAAGAGGGTTGTCGCGATGCGGTGGCAAGTTCATAAGAGGGGCACCGTCTTCTTTGGCAAAAATGGAAATTATGCTCTTGATCCCTATGTGGTGTGGTTGAAACAGCGAGTATTTATGGTTTTGTTACCTTTTCGAAGGGAAGCACCTTTATATCCTGAGTTTCTACTGTAGTTGAAGATCCATTATTTGATGCCGCTCCTTCATCATCATCCGTTGTAGCTATGTCGGGGTTTGTACGCGCATAGCTATACAAACAACTTCAAGCGAAACATTCTATTTTGAAAGCTCAATTGTAGGATCAAGTCATGGAGTTAGCATTTTCTTTGCAGGGTAAGAAGAAGCTATCCATCGAGGCCGACACAAAAGACCAAATATTGAGAGACTATGGTTTACTTGAGAAGACCAAGAAAGTCAGATGCGACAGTTCATCTTCTTCCAACCAGTTGACTATAGAGCTTGAGAAGACTCAAGAGAGGTTGGAAAGTTTGTAGGTCATCAACTGCAAGTTGAAGGCAAAGCATAGCGAAGAGATTCGGGTCCTAAGGAAGCAACTCCGTAAGGAAGAATTTGATGCTAAAGAGTCTCTCAAACAGAGGAAAGCACTCGAAGCCGAGGTCTAGATTCAACAAAAGTAGATGGTTCTTCTATCCAAGGAAATGGAAAAATTGAATATCTTGCTTCAAATATCTAGAGACGAAGGATATGCGGCGCACGCCATGTTGAGGGGTCGATACATCCACGTGTCTAAATTGTCTGCAGAGATCCAGGATCTCAAAGCACAATTGGCTTCCAAACAAGTTGATGTGAACTTTGTTTTATAAAACTTGTATTTGCTTTACGAATCACCGCCAGGATTGTTGGACGGGATTCTCTTATCAACTGTACATGTACTCTCTAATTGAGAACCTTGTTTGAACAATATCATTCTCTTTTATGCAGTAAGCATTTGATTTCCATATTGAATGTGTATTTCCGGCCTGTTGATGATTATTTTGTCGTTTTATCCTATAATTATTTGATGTTTGATGAGAAATCGCAGGAACATCCTGTAAATGATCATTTTATTCATCATGCATTACATTCATACATATACATACATCTTGCATAACAGGTTGTCCCGTCCGGTTTTCTTATATCCTCATCTGGTATTTTTCAGAGATTGCTTCTTCAACATATCACTGATACAACACTAGAGGGAACTCAAAGAAACAAATGGAACAACTATAGGGAGATATGTCACACATGAACACCATGATGGACACTAGGGTTAATCAGTTGATGGAGATCATTCAGAACATGGCTACTCAACAAGCTAAGTTGAGGGCTCTAGTTTTGAGAAATGCTGCTGGAACCAACGAAATGGCCCAAACTGTGGTCAATCCTCTAATCAACAACTTCCCAATCAATGTCCCGGTCGACAATCAGGTTGAAAATGGAGTTGTTAGTAAGATTAAATGGTTTGAATGCGACTGGTGGTCCTACTCAAGGTCTAGTGAATCAGGTGGTGAACAAACATGTTGTGCGTGTTGAAAATTTTAATGGAGATGTACCTCCACCCGTGATGAATTGTCACGTTGAACAAGTTGTTATGCAGCCGCATGTTTGAAGGGGTATTCAGATCCTTTTTCCTCAGTTGGAGGAGGATGATATGGAAGATTGGTATTCTAATGCTGATGAATAAACTGAATCTGACAGAAAGTCGTGTATGCTTGAGGAGCGTATGCAAGCTTTTGAAAACTAAGGAGTTGGTCTATGGCTTGTGCCAGGGGTGAAAATCCCTCCCGATTTCAAGGTGCCAGAGCTGACTAAGTATAAGGGGAATACTTGTCCCAAGACTCACGTAAAATCTTATTACCAGAAGATGTATGCTCATTCAAAGGATGAAAACCTCCTGATTCACTTCTTTCAGGATAGCTTGGTTGGTGGTCCTTTAGACTGGTATATGAATATGGAAAGTTCTCACATTCGAACTTGGAGAGATCTGGTTGAAGCTTTTGTTCAGCAATACCAGTATAATAGGGACATGGCTCCAACAAGAACTCAGTTGTAGTATTTATCTCAAAAGGCCAATGAATCATTCAAAGAATATGCGCATAGGTGGCGTGAGATAGCCGCGAAAGTTCAGTCTCCCATGATGGAGCGTAAAATGGTGGAGATGTTTGCTAGTATCTGAGGGGGCACTATTATGCAAGTTGCACTATGTCTGGGTCCTTCGCTGACATGGTGATGTTTGGAGAACGAATCGAAATCGGAATCAAATTGGGGAAGATCCATGACACTTGTGTTGACAAAGGCTAGTCTAGCGGTAACAAGAAAGAATTTAGGGGTTATAAAAAGAAAGAAGGTGAAGACAGTGACTTGTATGACTGAAAGGGGAAGGGCAAATATCGTGCATTTGATCATCAGGTTGCAACTGTGACTATTCCCACTAAGATAGCTCTCCAACAACAAGCTTAGGCGCCCTAGACGAACAATTATCAGTTGAGAGGGCAGAGAAAGTTTGATCTGTTGCCAATGTTACTCGCTAAAATATTTGACTATCTACAACACTTGAAAATGATTGAAATTCGTTCTCTTGGGATTGATCCTAACAGGTTGCCGAAGAATTTTGATCCTGACGCCTGCTGTGCTTTCCACTCTAATACGCAGGGGCATACTTTGGAGAATTGTTACGCTTTTAAGTGTAAAGTTCAAGATTTTATTGATTCTGAAGCCATTAATTTTGGCCTTCCGCCAACTCTGAACATCATTCAACAGCCATTACCTCGCCATGGTGGTGCTGCGGCTAATGTGATTTGGGATGACGAGGATCTTGATCTGGCTATGAATGTTGATTAGCTAACCACTCCTCTAATGTGGATAAAAGAGCTATTTTTGATGAAGGGAGAGTTCCCCAGGTTTGATCATGATTATTAAAATTGTCTGGTGCATACTGAGGGTTGTGAATCCTTGAAGAAGGAAATTCAAAGCTTGATTAAAAAGAAGACTTTGCAGTTTAAGCGAGCAGTAGTAAATGCCCAGGACACTGCAAATGAGGTTAATGTTGTGACCATTCTGGTTCCCTAAAAGAAAGTTCTGATAAGAATTCATGTGCCTGCAAGGAAGTCTCCTGTGACGATTACTTTGCTAGGACCAATATCTTACTCAAATGAAAAAGTTATTCAGTGGCACTATGGTGCTTAGTTCTACCGCAACGGGAAGGGATTGAATATTGATTCCCTATATGATAAGGACAAACTTATGGTAGACAATGTTGTGGGTGAGAACATAATAACCCGTAGTGGTCGGATTTATCCTCCACCGGAGACAAGTGCGGATGCCTAAGCTAGGGCAAAAGAGAAAGGAAAAGGAATTGTGACTGATCGTAATGAGTTGGCCTCGAAAGTTCCAACTCCTGGCTTGAATTTAGATATATCCAAATATGCGACTGAGCTCATAAGGTACATCCAGAAAAGTGACTACAATATCATTGATCAGCTTAGTGAGACATCTTCAAAGATTTGTATTTTGGCTCTTCTAAGAGATTTTGAGGCGCACAAGAACGCCTTGATGAATTTGTTGGGAACTTTTTCATGCCCCAAGAAATCTCTGTTAATTAGTTTGAAGGTATTGTTAATATCTTTTCTGCAAGCAACAAATTGGGCTTCACTGATTATGATATACCCCCTTAAGGGAGGAACCATAGAAAAGCTCTTCATATTTATACAGAAATTGCTCGGACGACTGTGGCCCATGTGATGGTTGACATAGGGTCGTCTCTCAATGTAATCCCAAAATTTGCCCTGATGAAGCTTGATTATGAAGGGGTTGTACTCAAGCCAAGTGATCTGATTGTTAAAGATTTTGATGGTTCCAGAAGGTCCGTGTTTGGTGAAGTGGACTTGCCTGTGAATATAGGTCCCTAAACTTTCAAGACAACGTTCTTTGTTATGGACACTAATCCGTCTTATTGTTGTCTTCTTGGTCGTCCCTGGATTCATTGGGCAGGTGCGGTAACTTCTACCTTGCATCAAAAGTTTAAGTTCCTGGTTAATGGGAAGGTGGTCACCATCTATGGCGAAGAAGACTATGCTGTTAGCTGTTTGAGCTTTTTCCGCTATGTGGAGTTCGAAGGAAAAATTCAGGAGACTCATTTTCAGTCGTTTGAAACTTTCCAAGTTATTAAGACTCCTTGTGCTGAGGTTAACACGTCAGAGGTCTCAATGATGTCCTACCGTCAAGCTCGAGCTATTGATGAATCCGGACACCTAAACATTGGGGTAAAAATTTGGAGCTCCCAACTCAGAAGGACAAGAAAGGTTTGGGTTATAAGGCCCATATGACCATTGTTGTGCGTCCAAAGGTTCCTCCGCCCATCAAGTTTGTTATTGGAGGTGTTCAATTTGAGGATGTTATTGCTATCGGGGATGAGACCGACAATGACTACTATATGGACCGCTGGATTTATCCTACTATTCCGGTCAAGAGCCCGCCAATTGGTTTTCTGAAGATGTCGCCCTCATCACCCTTCTTCAAGTGTAATTTTCTTTTGTTTTTCATCATGCGATAGTTCCTGCACTCTTCCCATGGTGTAGTGAATCATGTTGTAGCGACACCAATATTTTGAATTTTCAAAATTTATCATCAATAAAAGACATTTTTTTGCATTCAAATATTTTGCTCCTAATCTTTATTTTATGATTTTTCAAACAACATTGGTAATGTGATCTTTATTTTTCTTTTTAATCTAAAACTAAAGTAAATAAATAAAATCAATCATGCATATATAGTTCTCCATTATTCCAAGATTTCAATGGTAATGACTTTGCTATGGCTACTTATGACTTCAAAAATCCAATCTATCAAGCTGATGAAGAAGCTGAGTAAGATTGTGAAGTTCCTGAAGAGTTAGCCAGACTATTGAGGCAAGAAGAGAAATCCATTCAGCCGCATGAAGAGACTTTGGAAGTGATCAACTTGGGTACCAAGGAGGTCAAAAGAGAAGTCAAGATTGGGGCCGCATTAGAGAAAAGTGTTAAGAAGAGGATGATTGAGATCCTCCGAGAGTATGCAGACATCTTCGCTTGGTATTATGAAGACGTGCCTGGGCTGGATACTGATATTGTTGTGCATGAGTTGCCTTTGAAAGCAGATTTTCCTCCAGAGAAACAGAAGCGTCGTCGAACTCACCCAAAGATGTCGAAGAAGATTAAAGAGGAAGTTCAAAAGCATCTTGATGCTGTTTTTCTGAAAGTTGTTTCCTATCCTCTGTGGGTTGCAAATATTGTACTAGTGCCAAAGAAAGATGGAAAAGTTAGAATGTGTGTTGACTACAGGGACTTGAACAGAGCAAGCCCTAAAGACGATTTCCCGCTCCCACATATTGATTTATTGGTTGACAATACTGCTCAGGCTAAAGTGTTTTCTTTCATGGATGGATTTTCTAGCTATAATCAAATTAAGATGTCGCCAAATGATATGGAGAAAACTACTTTCATTACACCATGGGGCACATTTTGTTACAAAGTGATTTCCTTCGATTTGAAGAATGCTAGGGAAAAATATCAATGTGCGATGGTTACTCTCTTTCATGATATGATGCACAAAGAGAATGAGGTTTATTTTGATGATATGATTGCAAAGTCCCAGACAGAAGAGAAACACTTTGTTAATCTTTTAAAATTATTTGAAAGGTTAAGGAAATTCAGGCTGAGGTTGAATCCTAATAAATGCACCTTTGGGGTGAGGTCTGGAAAATTGTTGGGTTTCATTGTAAGAGAAAAAGGAATCGAGGTTGATCATGCCAAAGTAAAAGATATATAAGAAATGCCTGTGCCGAGAACAGAGAAAGAGGTTTGTGGTTTCTCAGGAAGGTTGAAATACATTGCTAGATTCATCTCTCATCTTACAGCCACTTGTGAACTGATTTTCAAATTGTTAAGAAAAGATCTGAAGGACAAGTGCAATGATAATTGTCAATTGGATTTTGACAAAATAAAAGAATATTTGCAGGAACCTCCGATCCTTTCGCTTCCAGTTGAACGCAGACCCTTGATCATGTACTTTGAAGTACATGAAAGTTCAATGGGGTGTGTGTTGGGGAAGCATGACGAGTCTAGTCAAAAAGAGCATGCAATATACTACCTTAGCAAAAAATTTACCGACTATAAAACAAAATACTCACTTCCCGAGAAAACTTGTCGTGCTTTGGCTTGGGCTGCTCGCCGACTGATACAGTATATGTTGGCTCATACCACTTTGTTGATATCTAAAATGGATCCGATCAAAGTACATCTTTGAAAAGCCATCTCTCACGGGAAGATTAGCTCGTTGGAAAATGATTCTTACGAAATATGATATCCAGTATAGTACTCAGAAAGCCATCATGGGTAGCATATTGGCAGATTACCTTGCTCATCAACCCATGGAAGATGAGTATTAGTCGATGAAGTTTGAATTTCCAGACGACGATATTGTGTTTATCAGGGATTTTAACATTCCAGGCACAGATGAAAGACCCAAACCAGGATCACGATGGACGATGGTGTCCGATGGTGCCTCTAATGCTTTGGGCAACGGTGTTGGTGCTGTTATTACTTCTCCAAAAGGGTTCCATATCCCTTTCACTGCCAAGATTTGTTTTGAATGTACAAATAATGTGGCCAAATATGAAGCTTATATCTTTGGAATCAAGGCCGCCATTGATTTGAGAATCAAGATATTGGAAGTATATGGGGACTATGCTCTATTGATTAGCCAGATCAACGAAGATTGGGAGACTCATCACCCTAATTTGATTCTGTACAGATAGCATGTCTTAAAATTGATCCCATACTTTGATGAGATTACTTTCAATCATATCCCAAGAGAAGATAATCATTTGACATACGCTTTGGCTACTCTGTCATCCATGTTTAAAGTTAAATGGGCCAATGAAGCCCCATCTATCACCATCATTAGGTTGGATGAGCCAACATTCTGTTATGAAATTGAAGAAGAAGTTGATGAAAAGCCCTGGTTTTGTGATGTCAAAAGGTATCTCAAAACTAAGGAATATCTAGAGGATGCTTCGATTACTGATAAGAAGACTCTGTGGAAGTACTCAGCCAAATGTTTCTAGAACAACAGTGTGTTGTACAAGAGGAACTATGATTTTCTTTTGCTCAGATGCGTGGATAGACACGAAGCAAACAAGATCATAGAAGAAATACATGAAGGATCGTTCAGGACGCATTCTAGTGGACATACCATGGCCAAGAAAATCTTGAGAGCAGGTTATTATTGGTCAACAATGGAAACAGATTGTTACAATCATTCCAGACTTTGTTACAAATGCCAGATATATGCTGATAAGATGCATGTGGATCCTTCTTCGTTGAATGTCTTGACTTCTCCTTGGTCTTTCGCAATGTGGGACATCGATATGATTGGGAAGACTGAACCGACTACTTCCAATGGTCACCATTTTATTTTTGTTGCCATTGACTACTTCAATAAGTGGGTTGAAGTAGCATCTTATGATAATGTGACCAGGCATGTGGTTACTCCTTTCATCAAGAACAACATCATTTTTTGTATGGATTTCCCGAGAAGATCATCATTGACAATGGTTTTAATCTCAACAACAAGATGATGAAGGAACTGTGTGACAGTTTCAAGATTAAGCATCACAATTCTTCTCCTTATCGCCCAAAGATGAATGGGGCCGTAGAGGTAGCGAATAAGAACATTAATAAGATCGTGCAAAAGATGGTGGTCACCTATAGGGATTTGCACGAGATATAACCCTTCGCTCTGTATAGCTATCGTACTTTGGTACGTACTTCAACTGGGGCAACCCCCTTCTCTCTAGTATACGGTATGGAAGCAGTCCTACCCGTGGAGGTTGAAATACCTTCTTTTATAATTATGACAGATGTTTAGTTAGATGAAGATGAATGGGTCCAGAATCGATTAGGTCAGTTGAATCTCATGGAAGAGAAGAGACTGGCGCCAATTTTCCATGGACAGGTATACTAGAAGAGGATGAAAGTTGCCTTTGACAAGAAAATGCATCCTCAAAATTTTCAGGTTGGCGATCTCGTGCTGAAGAGAATCTTGCCTCCAAACAATACATATGCTCAGGGAAAACGGGCTCTGAATTATGAAGGACCATACATTGTGAAGAATGTTTTCTCTAGAGGAGCTACGATTCTCACAACTATGGATGGGGAGCATTTTCCTTATCCCATCAATGCAGACGTGGTCAAGAAATACTTTGCATAATATAGACCTGTTGAGTTGGTTGGCTCAGGAAGAAAAAGGCGATCCTGGTAAAAGTTAGAGACTCAAAGCGAATGACTACGGTCAGTATGGAATCTGTATTGCTTTTCTCTGCTACAGTGGCTATCTTGGAAGGATACAGGATCAGTCCAATTAGTTTATTCTGAAAGCCAGATAGCTGCGGAGCTTCAAGGTCATGGAGGGTCATAGCGAAGTCGAGTCTATTGAAAATTTGTCTTCACGTTGCCATTTATATTTCTCCATTATTATGATGTGTATGCAATTACCTATTTTTAGGAATTATTTCTCGATGTAAATGCCCATTTATGGGCGATTCAATCAATAAAACATCGTTGTTATCCAAATTATGACTTGTTTTTATTTTTGTTGTTTTGTTTGCAAAAAAATACGTCCAATTTTTTTGATAAATTTTGCATTTTTAAAAATATTGATGTTGCTACAACACATGATATAAAGATTTGATATTGCTTAAGATTTTGGGTGTTGGTGTTGATTTCTAAAGCTTGCCACTCCGTGCTTGAAGACATTGTTATGGATAGCAGTTAGCAAGTATGTGATGGGTTACAAGTATGAGGTACTTCTTTCTCAATAAAGAGTGCATCTCAATCCAGGTTCATCCCTATTGGTTAATTCTAAAAGCAGAATTCTTTTCTAGAAGATTCTGGTGGGTTGATTAGTTCCCCAGTGATACACACCTCGACATATTGACATTGTCGTGTTCCCCAGTATAAGCCACACTTGGACAACTTGGGTTTCTTGTATTCCCCAATACAAGTCCCGATGATTGGGTGAGGCTTACCCCCGGGGGAGGCTATTTTTGAAAAGGAAAAGTACTAAGATAATTGATGGGGTACCATCCCGAGGCGGTGCATAAATCTCCAATGCAGGTCATTGATACCTATTCCAGGCGGAATTCCCCAATGAATTTCTGTTGGATTTTCAGATCCTCCCTAATAGAAGGTCCTAGCCTTTATCCCTGGTGAAGACGGTGTTTGAACCATTGATTGAGGATTGGTATCCCCATTGAGGTTGATTCCAAAGAAGAATTCATCTCCAGAAGGACCCGAGAGATTAATTTATCCTCAGTAAATCGTGCTTCGATAAATTCATATTGTCATACTCCCTAGTGCAAGTCTCGACGGTGGGCGAGGATTATCCCTAGTGAGGTCGATTCCAAAGCGGAAGTCATCTCCGGGAAGGTCATTGGATGGTTCATTCCCACAAAGTTGTACCTTGACGGATGAACTGTTATCATATTATCCAGAGAACTGTGCCTCGGCCCGTTAAAGTTCCCATTGTAAATCACAACTCGGTTAATTGATTATATTCCCCGGTTCAAGTCGTGTTCTTCTATGTGAAGTTATCTTGATCATTATCAAGAGCTATGCTCACGAAGAAGTCATTTCGGGACAAGGGTATTTGTTTCCCCAATGGAGTTATATATCTGAATTAGATTTCTCCAGTGGAGTCGTCTGTTTTGGTGCGTCTGCACCGATATGCTTTCCCCAATCGAAGTGTCCCCAGTGTGGTCTTATTGTTCAGATCATCATTTCCTGGAGGCCAAAGTTGTTATGTTCTGCCTGGTGGATTCTTGGTTCAAAGATCCATATCCCCGTGAAGTGATTGATTCTCCGATGAAGTTTAATGTCATTTGATTTATTCAAGATGTTAATGACTACTCACAGATGTTTGCGAATTTCCCTATGAAGTTGTGTTCCCCAACGAAGTTTCCTTTGGAATTCCCCATGAAGTCTCTGAATTCCCCAGTGAAGGTAGGATAATTCTCTGGAGAAGTTTTTCACAGCGTTAGTGTATAACAACGACTTTCTCCCCAGGAAGTCAATATTTGATTGAAGTCCAACTCAACTTTCCCAAATGAAGAATGCTTCCTCGTCTTGGAGTTGCGATGTATTTCCGCAAGTGTTCTCCTTAAAGTACACTCCTTAGTGGCACCTCTCTCTTGGAATTTCATGGCTTCTCGGCAGTCGATCGTCACTACGATTACTTATCATTTAATCATTCAAGCATGCATTCATTATATTGCATCACCCTAAATGCGTAGCATTCCATTGATTAAGAGCATTACGCCATAAAAGTTCAAACATGCATATTAAGTGTTTGCTAATTATGTTATTGATAAAAAATAACGAAGTTGTATATCCAGAAGAAATAAACAATCTCTGTGGTTTACCCTCAAGATTTTTCTTAACGGGTTTTTGCTTCCCTAATTGTCACTTCGAGCTAAGTGTCTTATGGGAACCTATTCCCTCTCCCGTGGAGTCTTCTATGGCTCACTTTACCTTAGTCGAGTCTGGTCATGTCACCCTTTTCCCCTGTAATTCGTAGACTTTTGTCGCTTATTCAAGCATTTGAGTATCCATGTTTGTTGCGTGGTAATTCAGATAATTGTCGCTCTCGAAGAATTATAGTCCGCCTTCGGCCGGAGGGATATGATATTTCTTGTGCTTATGTAAGCTCCTTCTTAAAGTCCAACGTCTTGGCAATCCTTGTTAAAGAGTCCCGCAGTGTATTTCCTGGTAAATCCATCTTTTTCCCAGTGAGATCGTCTTCGTCTGACGTCCTCTTCTCCTATGAATTCACCGTTGCCAGGTGTCCTCATTGTTTAGGTCTGCGGAGTTGCTTATCAACAAGCGCTTCATGCTGAAGGTCTATGTATGGAGTTTTTCTATTTAAAAGTCATTTCTCCTTACTTGTTGAGTCCACCATTTCTAGGTGTCCTCATTGATTTAGACTTGCGAAGTTGCTTATCAACAAACACTTCGTGTCGAAGATCTATGTTTGGAGTTCGCCTATCAACAGTCGTTCCTCCTTACTTGTACAGTTCACCGCGTCAGGTGTCCTCATTGTTTTAGATCTACGAAGTGTTTTATCAACAAGCTTTTCATGCCAAAGATCTATGTTTGGAGTTCGCCTATCAACATTTGTTCCTTCGTACTTGTTGAGTCCACCATTGCCAGGTGTCCTCATTGTTTTAGATCTGTGAAGTTGTTTATCAACAAGCTCTTTGTGCCGAAGATCTATGTTTGGAGTTCGTCTATTCTACAGTCGTTTCTCCTTACTTATTGGGTCCATCGTATCAGGTGTCCTCATTGTTTTAGATCTGCGAAGTTCCTTATCAGCAATTGCTTCATGCCGAAGATCTATGTTTGGAGTTCTTCTATTCAACAGTCGTTTCTCCTTACTTATTGAGTCCACCGGGTCAGGTGTCCTCATTGTTTAGATCTGCGAAGTTGCTTATCAGCAAGCGCTTCGTGCCGAAGATCTATGTTTGGAGTTCGTTTATTCAATAGTCGTTTCTCCTAACTTGTTAAGTCCACTGTGTCAGGTGTCCTCATTGCTTTAGACCTGCGAAGTTGCTTATCATCAATTGCTTCGTGCTGAAGATCTATGTTCGGAGTTCGTCTATTCAACAATCTGTCTCCTTACTTGTTGAGTCCATCGTGTTAGGTGTCCTCATTGTTGTAGATCTGCGGAGTTGCTTATCAACAAGCAATTTGTGCCGAAGATCTATGATTAGGAGTTAAATTATCTACAGTTGTTTCTCCTTCCCTGTCAAGTCCATCATTGCCAGGTCTCCTCGTTGATTGATTTTCAAAGTTGCTTATCAATAAGCGTCTTCGTGTCGAAGATCATCAAAGATTCCCATCCTTAGTGAGTCGCTCTTTTATGTGTGTTCTATCTTTATCATCCCCGGTGGTTCGCTTCAGAACAAATGTTCTCGTGAGCATTCTTCTCGAGTTCGTTTGTACGAGTTTATCCCCTTTATCTCTTCTCTGGTGAATTCATCTTGACACAGATGTTTCTCCCCGGTGTATTTGACCGAGTAGAAAATCCATAATATAATAATGTTTGCTCGTCTTTAGAGCGTGAATTTTATGATTCTATTAAGTAGTCAATCTTCTCCTACCTTGCAGGTTCGAAAGGCTTGCGCCAATCTCACCCTCCGGTCGAAACAGATTGAATAGGGGCAGGTGTTGCACCCCAAAATTCATCCTCTTCATTTTTTAATAAATAATTCTCTTGAATTTAATATATAGGTGCATTACATGCATATCATTGATCATATTGGGATGAGAAACCGTGCATTTCGGCCATTCAGACTATTATCCGGCCAGAAATCGATATTTCTCGGTTTGTATGCTTGAGACAAGATTTTCTGGTCAGAAGGTCATCTCGGGTTGATTCTACAGGTGTTGGGATCTTTTCAAGATGTTCTCCAGCTTATTTTTTCAGATCAGAGGCTATTTCTTCCGAAAAGTGAATTTTCTTAATAGTGAATTTTCTCTAGAAGTCATATCTCTCAGCTCGTCAGGTAGTTTTGGATGATTTTCGACTGACAATTCCCTCTCAATATTATCTCCAACTTTCTTTCATAGGTCGGAGGCTAATTGTGTGAAGAAAGTCTCCAAAGAAACAATCTTTCAAGTGGGATAAACTGAATTTTATGACTGAACCGTGTTCACGGCGCACTAAAAAATTCATAACTCCTGGCTAGAATTTCGAAATTGAGCGGGGCCGGTGTCTAAATTTTTTTCTCGAAGTTCTCTTCGACTTTCGTTCACAAGCCAAGAGCCGATTCCTTACCAATCAATACAAGAATTTTATTCTTTGAAGATGAATTTGAGACAAACCAAGCATTTTTCATCGAACGCGCGACGTTCAAAAAATCATATCTCACTCTATTTTTACCGAAACGCAATGGGAATGGTGTCAAAATTTCACAAATTCCGTTGGCTTCGACTTTCATTCACATCCCGAGTTCGGATTTTGATCAGAATACCCTCATTTGAAGAAATTTACATGAGTGGTGCAAAAACAATTATGCATGTGTCAGATGCCTGAAAAGCATACTGAAACTTCAAAAATTCATATCTCATCAACTGTCAAATTTTCTTTCCGGATATTTTTCGTGAAGAGACTGATTTCAAATTTCGCACGGATCTCGATGTTTTGGACCGTTGACGAAAATTATTCGGATAATCGCGATTTAAGCCTAATATTGGATCCAAGGCATTCCAAAGCCCAAAATTAGCACCTATAAATAAATTTTTCCTTTCACAAATTGATAAAGAAGAATCATTTGTTAAATTTCACCCAAAAAACAAATTTTTTCTCTCTCAATTCTCTCTCAAATCAAAAGAACAAAAAATGAAGAAAAGTTGAATTTTTTCCCTCCAAGGCAAGCTTCCTATACAAACCTCCCTCTCCTCCTCCCTTGACCGGTCTTCCACCTACTTCCGGCCACCTCCCAACCTTGCTTCCGCCAGCTTCTAGCTGGACCTCCTCTCCTCCGCTCTCCGTCCCTCTCGCGCCGCCATTTGCTCCACCGTTAAGGCCGATCGGCCACGCTCCCGTCCGTCAAGACGAGCTACAATCCGAGCTTCCTCCAGTCGGACAACCTCTAACTTGAGCTCCCTCGTCGTCGCTCTCCCCGGCCGGATATTCACCCCCTCTCCTTGCATTGCTTTGACCGCTCTCTTTTTCTCCTTTTGATCCGCCCTTCCTCTTCAACTCTACAAGGATCCGACATATCTCTTCTTCTTCTCTAATCAAGATTAAGGCCTTCCAAGCTTCAATCAAAGCCTCCTTTCTTTAATTTTCCTCCAATTCTCATCAATTCAACCTTGATTCTTCATCAATTCGACTTTGAAACTTCGATCAAGAGAGTGATTATTTCAATAAGCACTTATTTAAATTGATTTTTCAAATTTTGCTTTTTCTTGATTTTGATTTGAAGAATTGATTGTAATTTCTCTGATTAATTGAAATCTTGACTGATTGCTTGGAATTTAGTTGATTAAGGCTTGTTTTGTGAATGTTATTGTGTCGAGATGTAAACTTTTGTGCATTTGCTTGCTTGACGCAATTTCTTTGTGCATAAAGCATTTAGGCTTGCATTTTGATTGTAATTTGCATGATCATGCATTACTTTACATTTTCATTGAATAATTGAATCGAATTCATGTGTTTAGGCTAGATTTTAGGAACTCGAAAGTGTGTGAGGCCTTGTTTTTAGTGCATTTTAATGTGTTGATTGATGCATTCTTGAACAATTAACTTGACGCCTTATAACATGTTGAATTCTTGATTCAAATTGAATTTAATTCATATATTGCATTATGTTTAGATGTGGAATAGGTTGAGAATTTATTTGTATGCCTTTGTATGTCATTCATGTGCATATCATTCCATAAAAACACCATTAAATACATGAATAAACATGCATTTTCATGCATTGTGTTAATTCTAACTTTTCCGATTTTTCCATATCATGTGTAAATTCATTTGTTTAGAATTGTTTGCATCACGTATGGATTTAATATCCAATTCTTTTCTCATTTGAAACATAAAACAAATGAGAATTGGAAATTAAATTAACATGTGAATTTTCACTTTCCATAAGCATTTTTATGCATTTTTGTTCATCGAAACTCATTTTTTCTCAAAGGTTCAAGGTAGCAATACTTGTCCCCAATGTTTTGGCATGTTTTATAACCGTTTTTTATGGTTTCGAAACCGATTTTCAAGTGCAACATGCCTAAAAAAAACTTGCTTCCCCATTCCTTTAAGGTCTGAAAAACGTCGCTTCCACTCGGAATTAATTAAAATCGACCATACTTTTGAATCCATTGAAGTATTTGCGAGCAACCATGCGATTTCTAATAACTTTCGAAAAGTTGACTTTTTCGCTCCGATTTCGAACAAGCACTTTCTCAAGCCGATTTTTGAGTTTCTATTTCACTTATTGTATTCTTATACTAGTGTATTATCATGTGAATAATCATTTTTGCGTTTCGTTATTTCATTAAAGCACTTGCTTTGTTATTTCTGACTTTTTGTTACATGTGCGAGGTACCTTGAGCATTATCCTTGAGATTTGGATGTGTTATGATACATTTCTTGATCTTGCTCACATGTGTGTGCACTCTTTTGTCTACATGCTTGGTTTTCACCTTCTTGCAGGTTTATCCGATTGATTTGGATGAGTATTACACATATCCCGATCTTGCACACATGTGTGTACTCTTTGTCTGCATTTTGTCCGGATTGTAATCTCTGGCAGTTTTATTGGTTTGTTTCGGATGTGTACGAATGCACATTCTGATATTGCATACGATATGCACACCTTTGTCTGTATTTCTTGGTTTTCACCTTCTTGCAGGTTTATCGATTTAGCTCAGATATGTACCAACGCACATTCTGATTGTGTATATGCTATGTGCATCCTTTTTCTGCACTTATCTAGATTTTCCATCTCTTGAAGGTTTACATTGTGTATTAGGATGTGTACCAAACGCACTCCAATCATGCATTCTATGCCTCCACACATTACTCACTAATTTCCCTTATTGCTTGTCAACACTACGTGAAGTTTTCTGGAGTATTTTTAGCTTGCTTTTCTTATACGGATTGTCATCTGTTTTGTATTTTCTATACCTTTTTACCGTATTCTTTTACCGCTTTTTTAGAGAGCATGAGAATTAGGGTTTTACCGCTTTCCTTGCCATGAGAAGTAGGATTAGAGATGCATGATGGGGCTTCCGTAGTTGGAGCATGTTCAGGAACCCCTCTAGTTTATTTAAAGACCCGTTTAGGGAGATTCCACATTCTTGTGCTAAGTGTGTGTGATTTGGTTAAAATCCTCTTCCGTGCAAAGGGAGGTAACTTTCAGTGTGTTTACATTTGTGCTTGCATGGGTCATGAGTGGTTAGGCAATATGATAAGGCACCACCTAGCAAAGCCACACTTGATGATACTGATGATATTGATATATGATGATATGAAAGGCATGCGGAAAGGGTTCGCAATTAACGCTCGCACAGTTCAGTCTGTGTCAGCTCAGCTCACGCGAATCGTGATGCTTCTTTTATCGAGTCAATAAAAAGTGGAAAGAGTTTCCTATTCTGACTCTCCGCGCTTTCTCATGGATTTCACATTCACATGCTCTGATACTCACACTCATATTCTCCTCACACTTTGTAATTCATATCCAGTTGTGATATCTTTCTCCCCTAGGAAACTCCTAGTTGAAACATTTACTTCCATTCGTGGCTATGGTTTTTCTCCCAAAGAAGGTTCCTGGTAGACTCTGCTGATTCGCTACCGTCGAAGCTGTGGGACTTATTTATTCTTTCCCGCGCATGTGTGTATCATTTGTTTGTGCATTGTATTGTTTGTGTGCTTCTGCCAAAGCACTTGCTTGCCTCCTCCCTTTGTATCCCTTGGTTCTTCAACCAAGGTGGATATTAGGATAGTCTCTCTAGAACCGCTCAGTTAGGGTACCTTTCGAGATTAGACTTTTTATTCTTGACATAGGGCCATTTTGCATGATAACATTAGCGTAGAACTAAAACTAAAACTTGTTTTCTTTTCTTTTGAAAATCAAAACACTTAATAATGGTTCAAAATATTTTTTCAAGGTAAAACCAACCAACCTCACTGCAAACCTTTTTCGCTTACGAAATATTTTTTTGTTTAAAACCTTTTCAATAAGGGCATTCCTTTTCAAATTCGAGCAAATTGCTAAGTGTGCGAGCGGACGAGCATAAGACTTCCTGTAAGCTGCAACGCCAAACACGAGTTGCAATTGTGAGGATGCGGAATCGAACATCCCATAAAAACATTGTAACTCACCAAAACATGTGAGTCGAACTACGGTGCTTTGATTTTCCCATTGCACGAGGGAATACGTAGGCATCTTATCACGGGGCTCGATCGAGAAAACTTTGTAAATACTTCCTTTATTTTCCTCGTGTTTGTTTATTTTCTCTCTTTCACGTGCAATTTCCTTAGAATAGCATTAGACACAGATGTTGTGATGAAGCAATAGATACCCTCACCTAATAGATAGAAAGTAGAAGTGGATACCATAGAGTACTACGGGCGTGTGGAGTTTTAATCTCTTCCCCTCGCGTAACTGACTCCCTTACCCGATCTCGGTTGTAAGACCATGATTTTCCCCCTCAAGTTTTCTCGATGTTTACCTTTCTCTCTTTAGGTGAGATAAAAAACGTTCAATGGCGACTTCATTGATATTCCATCAGATTAGTTTGTCCAGTTCCTTCAGATGGAATTTGGGAGCAAAAACTTCCCCAAAACCATAACCTAAAAATATGTTTTGAAATGAATTTATAAACAAAATTCTGCATATCGCGCTAAGTGCGCTAGCCGCGCTAAGCGTGATCTACTTTATTACACTTAAACATCCATAGGGCGCTAAGCGCGAAAGTTGCTATTTTTCTTCCCAAAACTGCGTCTTCGAAGCCGTGTCTTCGACACTTTATTCCTCCATGCTCCAAATATGCAACAAATACCTACAAAATATATACAAAACTATCAAACGATACACTATGTACAGAAAAACACAAATAAACGTATTTACAACAAAAAACGGGGTTATTTAATGATTATTGACAAACCATAACGGATAAGTTCCTTAAATTATATACACAAAATAACGACATTTCTGCACTTATCAACTCTCCCTAACTTGAAACATTGTTTGTCTTCAAACAAAGTCAAATAATTCAAAGAAACAAAGAATTATAATTAAAGAATCACGAATCAACAAATTTTTAAAACGGAAAACAAATGTATGGGTCAATCAAAAACCTACACGACAAATATGTACTTACCACAATCCTACAACGACAACATATAAACGAAACAAATCCTAAGTACAAAAATCATGCAAAACATTCTAAAACAAAACAAGCTCAATCATAAATCACACCTAGCAAAAATTGATCGGTAGATAAAGAACACACAAAGGTGAAGGATTTTTTGACACTTATCCACAATATTACAAATAATAGACTAAATTATGCATTCATTCAAAAATTCATATTGAAACTACAAATGCAAGAATCACAAGGGCTTTTCAAGGTTGTAATTTTGCTTGGTTAACAAACATGTGATACGTCCTAAAGCTAATCAAAACAAAAACTTTCCTAAACCTAAGCAAGTTATCAAATCACAATGTTTCAAACAATACAATTCAAATCAAACTTCTTCTTCATCACAAATTTCACACCAAAACACCTTACTTATTAACACAACATTATTCATACTCTTTTTGTTTTTGTTTTTCAAAATTTTTCTCTTTTTTCTTTCTTTCTCTAATATTTCTTTTTCACATTTTTTTTCTTTTCTTTTTCTTTTTCTCAATGTCATACCAACCACAATATAAAACATAAACAATTATCTCCCCAACTTGAATTCAACCAACATCATTATGTGAATACTCCCTACTTTCTAAGGCAAGGTAAAAATTCATACAACAACAAATAGTTGAGTGTTCAAGAAACAAAGAAATCAACATCCATACAAAAAAGGTGAACTAAACATTCATATACAAGCATCAAATTCAAATAAACATGGATATTGAAAAAAGCTCAAAGGGGTTACTAACGATCACACACTCACAAGGTGAATTGAATATTTGGCCAAGGTAGTTGTGCTCAAAATGAAACAAAAATGCCTTGATCCTTTTCATGGAATTATACAATTAACACACAAAAAAAGATTAAGCATAATAAAATCCAATTAAATCAATAATGTGGTCTCCAACATATGCAAACAATGGAAAGCTTCCTCACATTTATGGGTAAAAAGGGAACTAAAGTGATTCAAGTCATGAGCAAGTAATGCAAAAAAAAAATGAATGGCATGGTAATTATACAAATGAAAAGTTTCCTAAACATGTTATGTTATAGAAAGCGATAAATGAGTATTGACGAGTACCAACCTTGAAAACTATCATTATCATACACCCGCGAGTTGAAACGATCAAACTCAGAAAATCACCAAATGCAACCTCAAGATACCAGACCAAAATTTGAGTCCAAACAATCAACAAAAGAATTAGAAAAATAATACTAATTTTATTCCATATAAAAAACTTTGGTGGAAGTGGGAAAAAGGAAAGCCTAGTGAAATTTAAAAAGAATTCACTGGCGCTGCATAGCAGAGCGCGCTAAGTACGTTACACCAGTTACGGAAAAAACAGGGCAACTGATGCAGCTGCTATGCAAGATCCACTTACACACCTACACAATCTTATTTATACATCTAAACATTATTTATAATACATACACACTTCCACAAGCTAAACACTACAAACTTGTGGAAAAACAACAAATTACATAACAAAACAAAAACAAATAACGATACGAAAAATGGGTGCAAATGAATAAACAAGTTAAAAAGTGAAGATTTGAAATTAAGAACATGTTCTATTTGAACTTGTTAAAACACAAGAAACCACACACATAAACAAACATGCTTGTTTTACGTCGTAAGCTCGACGCCTTTATAGTGAAAGCTAGTAACCTCCTCTCGACATGCTATGGTATTGTCACACCGCACAAACCTAAAGAAAGTATCCTAACATACACACAACAAACGTTACGATACCGAACAAATCACAATAATACGCGACAATAATGAAAATCACAAATATGCACAAGTATGGAAAGTAAACACAACATGTACAAGTAACAATATACAATTTCATATACCAATTCTATACAACTTATAAATTAATTACAAAACTCAAAAACGAAGGAATTATCGCGATACAAAATCAATAAAACCAAGCCCCAGCAACGACGCTATTTTGTTGCGGCGGTAATAGTGGCAAGCAAAAAGTAAAATATTTATTTTTACCGGGTGATATTTATGTTATATCGTATCGTGTTCACAGAGATTGGTTATTGATTCGCCGTTTGATAAATCGTTTGTTAATGAGTTTGAGGTTAAATGGGTTGTAAAGAAAAAATATAAACAAAAATTAAATGCAAAGAAAAGTATAAAAAAGGATAGACCACGTATCCGACTCTAATGCATACTATTTGTCACAGGCTTAAACATATCGTCCAGTTATACTCAACCTACAATATTCGTCTATGTCATCACATATCTCTCACAACCTAAGTCATTTCTAACCCAAATTGAGAATCCCACTGCAATCACCTCGGTAGTGATGTCTCACCTACCTCAACAACACAGAAGTCGGTCGTGTCACTCGTATTGATGATGTCTCGCCCAACACTACTAACACAGAGGCATTAATCACAGATACTCTAAGTGAATGTTAGCTTTAAACCTATTTCTAGCTTTCAGAAACTAACAGATAATCATCCTAGGTAAGAATCTAAGCAGTATATGTCTATCACAACTCAAATCCCTAACACAAGGTAAAAACCAAAGACAATCACCAAAACAAATTCGTAAAGCAAACTTTATACAACGCCATTGGCGACAAATATACATGAGTTAAGAGTGAATATACATACAAAACCCAACAAAAAGAGAAATACATAGAGAGGAGAAAAGATAAACCACATATCTACTGCTTTGTCAAAGCCAATCAAAGAGCAATCCACGTCAAATCATCCATAATCAAGCTCTAATGTTGTTTTCTAAGCTATACTATCATAAAAGTATGGTGATGGAATTTCAGAGCAAAAACTTTCCCAAAACCATAAACTAAAAATCTGTTTGGAAATGAATTTATAAACAAAATCCCGCAGATCGCGCTAAGCGTGATCTACTTTATTACACCTAAATAGCCATAGGGTGCTAAGCGTGATCAAAATCGCGCTAAGCGCGAAAGTTGCTGTTTTTCTTCCCAAAACTGCGTCTTCGGAGCCATGTCTTCGACACTTATTTGAAGATATATATATATATATATTCCATGCACCAAACATTTATTTGAAGATTTATTATTTATATCTTGATGCAAATTAATTTATAATGTAATACTCTTTGTAAACAATGTAATATTAATAATAAATAATGTATTTTGTAAAATATTAAGGTATTAATATTCTGGAAAAACATTGTAATAATTATAAATGAAAAAAACTTATCCATCAATTTTATTTGTAAATCAAGATATAAGATACATTAAGTTTGAAAATAATAAAAATATAATTGCTGAGATTCAAATCTATATGTGTATAATTTTATCTCTTAGTTATTATTCTACAAAGGTGATCAGAGACGACTTATCACGACGTCTTTCGATATGTTACTTCTTTAACCAAGCTAAAATGTATTTCGCGTCTGAAATTAAAAAATGTAATAGTGAAAATTGTCGAGACAAATGAGGATGCAAATAAAAATTGGTTTTTTAACAGATACAATCCCATATGTTGTAGATCAAGCCGTGATCATCAAATCATATTTGAGTCCGTTTAACTAACTCAACGGATTTTCACTATATCTCAAAGATCTTAATATATCGAGCCATGTGTGCGTGAAAACATGCACATCTTCGATCATAAAAAACTATAGTCTACGTATTGGAGAGTATGAGAAATACGAAAGCAAATAACTAAGTCAATACTTCAAAGTCGTGAGACAAAAAAATTGTCATATTTTTACTAAAAACTTATATATTCTAGATTTAATTCATTTTTAAGTGATATGAAATTTAACCATCCACCTTCGCATCAACACCATCTTATCATAAACTAGTTTCGTTGTAAGATTGCTTACAATACCATTTGTGGTTAATCTCCATTGCATCTCTTCAACTCTAGTTGTTGCTCTAGATCTATTTTAAATCATATATATTCCTTAATCAGCAATGGAACATACTTAACCAAATATACAAACTCTATAACCTCTTACACCTTCTGCATAAAGTATACAGCATAAACATGATTTGCAGCACACGTGAGAGTGTAGAGTACGTTGCCGACACCAAAATCTTTGAAAGCAGAGAGTGGCAGGGATGAGCCCCCCTCATGGCTCTACTTGCCTTCTTTCTCTTCCACATAAACCGAATATATGTCAAAGCACACTATCTATTCTAGTGTCTAAAAGCCATTATACTCCATGCCATTGTATTAAAGTTTTCTACTCTACTCACTTGTGAAAATCATTACTTCACGTTGCTAACTTATTATTATTATTATTATTATTATATATATATATATTTATTATGTTGCTGTAAAAATTGTAAGGAAGAATTAGTAGTAGGAGCATTGTTATACACTCTTTAAGAGACACACCACTTGTTCATTTAAAATTTTAAAGTGATAGGTGACTGGTTTCTCCCACTTATATATATTTAAGTCTCCATATTCCTATCCAATGTAAGACTATTTTTCCGGTTACTCACACTTACTTATATATTCCAACAAAAATATATTCAAATTATTTTATATTTAGAAAAATAAATTGCATTTCAGCATTATCAAAGGCAACAACAATCCAAAAGCATTTAAAACAAGATGTAAGAAACCTCTTGCAATTCGATAATGTTTTGAATTAGAATTTAACTTCAAACTTACATAAATATTAAATTATTTTAAAGTTTTTTTTTAATTAAAATCGAAAGATTGATCTTTACGTTATATCATTGTGAGTTCTTTTTTACATTTGTTCTTAAAGGATTTGTTTACATTTTTAGAGAAGAAAATTTTTTGTGTACTTTTATATATGTTTAATTTTTTTTAAATAGCATAATACCTTTGTATTAATATATTTAAATTAAAAAAAAATACATATCCAAACACCATTTAAAAAACTGATACTTCTTTTTCAAAACACCTATTTTAGACGTGTTTTTTAAATTTGTTGTTTGATATATGAGATGAAGAAATTTTATCGTGTATGACATCGGTGAAGTAAAAGCTTCATGGTTGAATATTCCATTTAAAATAATCATAACCAAAGGAACAAAATAATAGGTTAAAGGAGCTTCGAGGTTGGATTAAATTCATCCACGTTTACTACACTATTATAATAAAACTAAAGAATATTGAAGTATAAAGATAAGGGATAAGGGTATGTTCCCTTTAAATGTAATCTATCATATAAGAATATATATATATATATATATATATATATATATATATATATATATATATATATATATATATATATATATTGCTATATACCCCCTTAATTTTTCTTATCAAACTATCTAATTGGTGGGTAAGTTGGGTCATTTGTCACATAAATGGTAATGATGTAACTAACAAATATACGTCTCCAATGATAAAGGTTGTGTTGACAATTTGTAACTTTTGATTCTCAACCTTTTGCATTTTGCATTGGTAACCGCCTATACCTTTCCCCATTTACCAATGCCTCTTTACCTGCTCTTCATCACTTCAGCCAAATTACTTCTTTTCACACTTCTTTTTCTCTCTTGTCTTTTCTCTTTCTTGTCCTTCATCTTCTTTCTCCTCTCTTCTTTCTTTTATGGTGCGAAAGCAGAAAATGATGATAAAGTGAACCCTGAATGATCAAACTTCATCTTTCTCTTTGTTTGGTTTCTACGATGTCTATCTTTTTACGGCATGCGAATTAGTTGGATTGTGACTTTAGGGTTTCGTCTTTTTTTTCTCTTAATGATATCTTCTAATTTAGTGTGTGTCGGTTTCAGGTATGGTAGATTCATAAGGTTTAGACAGGATTGAGTTTTAATGATGAGTTTTAAAGCTAACAAGGTATGGCCTTAAGTGATTTTACATATGATGTCTGACATATTTGATTTTGATTTTGAATTTCATTTGGTGTTTGTTATTTTTGCTAATCCTACTGTTGCTGAATAAGTTGTTGTTGAAATGTTTTTTCATATATCATCTTACAGGTAGATTTGGTGAAATATTCGACCACACTCTTCTTATGAATAACATCTTTTCGTGTTGCTCATATTATAATTTATATTTTGATTAACAATAGGATTTTTTATTGTGTTTCACTATTTTTATATTTTTTTCCTTCGTGAAATTTTAGATTCATTTCGGTAAGTCGACAGTCGAACTTATGAATCACTACGAAACTTTGGTTCATGATGGGTTTCAATCTTTCTTTGAATGCAACACACTACGTTCAAGAACAGGAAAATTAGGGTTTTGATTTTGTGGTTAGGCTTTTTGTGTCGGATTGATGATTTAGAGAGATATATGATTTTCTGTTGCAATTATTTTAGGTCATTCGTACTCACGGCTTCAACAAAGTTCACCATGCTCGAAAGGTATAAATTCTCACTGTTCAACTGATTTCAAAAGATATAAAACTTGTAATACTCATCATAATACTCATCACCGATCTGTATAATATTTGTTGAATGACTTAACTTGAATTAGATGTGTGTACATGCCGTTGTTTTGCACTGCATTTGTGTAGAATTTTGTATGAAGTGATAACACAGTCTTCGGCACTGTCGCACCCCAAAATTTACCCTCTTCATCTTAATAATAATTGATTTGTTTCTCTAGTATGCATTTTCTTTCATATTATTAATTCAATAATGTGGGATCAGGGTGAATTCTATTGGTTCTTCTACCAGTTGTAGAAGATGCTTGCGTGAGAAGGGTCCAATATAATATTTTCTTCTATCCATTCAAGTTACAAGGAATTCTCGTGTTTCAGGACATCTCAATATGTTCGTTGTTTCATCAGATGATTAAATTCGCCAGAATATTGGGCTTTGTCAATGTGCATATTTAAGTCAGATGGATTTCTTTTCCAAAGGGATTTAGAACTCAAAGATAGGTCATCAAAGACATCATTCCACTGTTTGGCTCATGATGGAGCTTAGTGAAGAATATGGTTTCGATTTTAAGGAAACTAGTTGTTTTCAGTAAGGATCTTGTCTTGTGTTTCAATTTTCGGTTTGTGAAATAATTGTGGTTTTAGTTAATCAGAATTGGGTTTGGTAAAGCTCATTCACAAGAACCTTAGAGTGTTTGGTAAAGCTCGATTTATGGCCAAAGATCTCAAGTTTGCAAGAACATAACTCTTGTTTGTTTAAGTTTCAAAATTAGAGGATGAATGCTAAAACTTAAATTCTATGCCACAATTTTGCACACTTAAGTTCTATATCAAATTTCAATAAGGCTATAGGTTGTTATATTTGAAGACCTTAATAGATACAAGTTTATCCAAATCTCAAATTATCTTTTACAAAGAAGTTCAAAAGATACAATATTACAAATTCTATCAAGTTTTATTTGCAAAGGAAATGTGCTAATTGGAATTTAAATTTATTATCTCAAAGTTCTTACAATGTTACAAACATATTCTACTTGTTCAAGAACCTATGCTTTTTTAAGTTTGTTACAAATTGGTCTAAATTCCTAATGACTAGTCTTACAATACAAATTAAGAGAACTATTGTATCCTAGTGATTTCTAAGAGGAGTTCCTATCATTTTGAATTTCCCTCCAAGTTGCCTCTTCAAGACTTGTTCCCACACTTTGCCATTTGCTTTCTCCAAGTCCTTCCAAATTGTGCCAAGCCTTGCCATCTCCAAAACTCACGATGGTCCATACATGAAAACAAAGGAAAGAATGATTAGCAATACAATTCAAGCATAAACAGAATTGTTGCAAGTAATTTATGTTATGACTCATCATTAGGGAATTCCGGCAAGAATCAGGATTTCAGGTTGTTTTCCATCACGCTTAAAGGAGGCCTCAATCAAAAATTTTCATCCTTCATCGGCCAAAAAAGAACTCCAATTGCAAATCACGAATTACTTCGGTTCACAAAGGGAGGTGTAACTCAAAATCATCATAGTTACAAATAATAAAACAGCCAGCAGTAAGCACAAGTTAAAGGTTTTCAACCCTAAAGCATTATAATTATCAGCACAACAGTACAGTAGAGAGCAGTAGAGCAGACAAGCCAAAAATGTCAAGGCAACCAGCCCAATGGAAAAAGCAACAGCTGGTTTATGGTCAAAAGTAGCAGAACAGGCAACATAGGCAACAGAACAGCAGAGCTAGCATGAGAAAAAAGCCAAATACTAGTTCCAAAGACAATTCAAACCTAGTTTTACCAAGAGATAAATAGGCAAAATATATGAATCAAAGGGTCACAAAAAAAAGCCAGAAGCCAAATACCATAAGCCAACAACAAGCCTTTGTTCCAAACTAAAAGCAACCATTACCAACAGAAGCCAAAAACCATAAATAGCAGACCTTTGTTCCATACCAGAAACATGATAACATTAAAGCCAGTTCCAAACAGAAACCATAATAGAGACCATAAAAGAAACAACACCAAACAGACAGCCATCAAACATTAAGCTACCATTGTTCTCATAACCAACAGAAAAGCAAACATAGAAGAAACGTATCAAACCAGAAAATACAAACCCTAAACACTATCATCACTTTCCCACACGGAAATCCCTTCAGAAATTCATAAAACAAAAGCCATTGCAAGCAACAAATAGAGCAGAAGATAGAAAAGCATCACCCGAAAAGGTTTGAGTCAACGAATCCGGCCATATAGGGGTTTTGCTCCCTTCTTTCCTTTCCGTTTCATCGCTTGTAGCATCATCATCATCATCGGTTTCACGAGACCATCGAAGTAACCACCGTTTGGGCTAGGGTTTTGTCCCTGTTCCGGTAGATCTAGGAGGCTCCGGTGAGAACCTGTGAAAACAAGTTAAGGATTAGCAATCACGAGAGAGAGACAATTCAGAAAACACAAAAAAATGGAGTTCTAGGTCACGCCGGCGATTTCTGGTGCGACGGTAGCGATTTCCGGTGAGGCATGTGAGTAGAGAGAACATATTAGTTTCACGAGAGAGAGAGAGAGAGAGAGAGAGAGAGAGTATATTTTCTGATTAAGTTTTGTTTTCTTTTAATTTAGTTAGTGTTTTTGTTTTATATTATATTAGGCTAAGTGTCTTGGTCTAGTGGTGACAAGTGTCACCACCTTGTTCTTTTCTGTTTTTTCTTTTTGTTATTTATTTATTTTATTTCTTTAATACTTTATAAATAACACTCCATCATGGTCATTGGATCGTCCATAAAATAAAGATCAGACGCCTCAGAATTGCCAGCACGCTATGAACTCTCATTGACCAACCATGCAAGATCAGATGGATTTCTTCATGGACTTGGGCTTTTCTTGCTTCCAAGCCCAACGAGTTTCCGATCATACCCCCCAGAATTACTGCAATATCAGGCCCTTTCTAAACTCTTATCTTTTAATTTATTTTAGTTTTTATGCAAATGATTTAATTTTTGTGCGATGTATTAAATAATAATTAGTTCTGATAGTTTCTATTTGATAATTTATCGATTAAACTATTACTTGATTTTTTATCAAATAGAAAAAATCTATTCTAATAATTATTTAAATTTTCGATTGTATTGTGTGATAATTTTTGGTTTACTTGCTTATCCGGTATTCATTCACCATTGTACACTTCGCACACAACCAACATTAAAATTAATCCGATTTTCTTTTGATTGGCTCATAAGCCAATTTCTTAAAGGGTCTCATAGTTAGGGATGGGCATGGCCATCCTCACAAGGTTAATTAAAACCCTTGTTGCTTTAATTAATCATAACCCGAATAAACATTGGTCCATATACCAATTTTCCATGCACTAGGGTCTCATAGTTGGGAATAGGAGCACCTATCCTCACGAGGTTAATTAGGTCCATATACTTCATTAATCATAACCCGACTCCATTTCTCATTTCCTCGCGCATCAAGCTTCGAAATACTTTCAGAATTAACTTACAAACCTCGACCCAACGTTGAGTGAATTTTCAAAATCTTTTAGGCACATTCTTGCTCTGTCCTTGAATTTCCATAATCTTTCATCACTTCCCTTTTCGTATGATTCTGCTTTGACCTTAAATCAGCAGTGTCAACCACCTCTTTCTCCTTAAGTTGATGGTTTGCACTTGAAGGTTTCTGCCTTGCACTTGAAGATAGTTGCCTTGCCCTCCAATGTGGATGCCTTGCACTTGAAGGTTTTGACATAGAATCAGAAACATCAGCCCTAATTTTTCTAGAATGTTGCTGCCTAGTCCTTGGATTAGCAACTACAACCCCTTCTTTTTTGGAATGTTGCTGCCTGGTCCTTGGATCAGCAACTCCAACCCCGATTTTTATTGAAGGTTAGTGCTTGATACCTGCAACAGCAACTTCAGCCCCTGCTTTTTTGGATGGTGTCCTCTTTTTGGTTGGATAGGTAACACCCCTTTTGTACCCCCAAATAATCATGGCATAAATCATAGTAAAATAGAATGCACGCATACAAAGGGTGTCATATGTCGTTTTCTACACATAGGAAAACCATACAAAACAAATATAACATGCATCTGGTCATAATCATAACACATATTTAAATCTCATGCATAAAACAAAACCATGCATTTCACAGTGGAGTATTTCATATTCATAGATACTATCAATGATTACATCCCATAATATAACCATTGGATGAAATAGTCATGAATTCATAACATAATCAAGTCATAAGAATTCATACATCGGCATCAAGGCCACATCAACATAGTATCTCAATATACAAATCCAAAATACATGAGAATACGTCACAAATATCTTATAAAAGAATAAATCCAAATAATCCCCGTGTTACATGACCAGAGCAATGACTCACTACCTAGTATGAGGAATAACTAGATAAACTCCTCAACTAGTCTCGTGTGAAGCACCGCTATCAATGAGAACCTGCATGTTACCCACCTAGAGGCAACATCACAATAGAAGGGTGAGAATTCACATCATTATCTAAATGTATATAAATTGGAAGCAATATACAAACAACCTCTATTTAAGAATTTTACACAGTTCATGTGATATTCCAAATAATAGGATTATACAAACATTTCATGTATAACATATTCACATTTATCACAAATAGCATAAAAGTCAATAAATACAATCAATTCAATGACCAATATAGTCAACTACCACAATTTCCACATACAACATGTGACACCCTAATATTTCAATTATTAAATAATTAGAATTTTCATTATTAATTTAATTAGAAATTTAATTATTGGTATTTTTGTATTATTGGAGTTATTTAATTAAAATAAAAGTGAGATTTGTTGGTGGGGTGAAGTGTAAAGTGGGGGTGTGAGGAGTAAAAGGATCTACTCACACTATTTGTTTTATTATTATTATTTTAGAGTAATAAGAATAAAAGGAATAAAAGGAGGAAAAGAGAATTGGGATTTATTTTTGGAGAAAAGCATTCTACGTTAAAGTGAGAAGAGGAAAAGGAAGAGGAGAAAGCCAAAAGTGTCAGAATCCGACGAATCCTCAAGGTAAGGGGTGATTTTCTCTAATTATTATTCCTTATGAATTTTGATAATCAATAGGATTAAATAAAATGTTAGGAATCCCGATTTAGCATTTCTAGGTGTTAGGGAATTGCCACCTGAGAGAGAAGTCGAATTTGCTATAGATTTGATTCCTGGAACTAGTCCGGTGTCGACGGCGCTTTATCGCATGTCGGCATCTGAATTGTCTGAATTGAAGAAGCAGCTGGAATAATTACTTGAGAAGAAGTTTATTCGTGCGAGTGTTTCGCCGGGGTGTGCTCATGTGTTGTTGGTAAAGAAGAAAGAGGGTTCGATGAGACTGTGTGTTGATTACAAGCAGTTGTATCCAGAAAGAGCTGAAGTATCTCTTCGATCAGAAAGATCTCAATATGAGGAAGAGAAGGTGGTTAGAAATTCTAAAAGATTATGATTTTGGTTTGAATTACCATCCCGGTAAGGCAAATGTTGCTGCAGATGCGTTGAGTAGGAAATCTGTGCACATGTCTATGTTGATGGTGCGTGAATTGGATTTAGTTGAGCAGTTCAGAGAATTGAGTTTGGTATGTGAGAACACTCCTAATAGTGTTAAGTTGGATATGTTGAAGTTGACTAGTGGTATTCTTGAGGAGATTCGAATTGGACAGAAATCTGATGTTGGCTTATTTGATAAATTGACATTGATCAACCAAGGTCAAGGAGGTGAATTCTGAATTTACGAGAATGGCGTTATGAAGTTCGGAAATAGAGTTTGTGTTCCGGATATTGCAGAGATTAAGAAGAGTAATTTGGAAGAAGGACATCGTAGTGGATTGAGTATTCATCCTGGTGCTACTAAGATGTACCATGACTTAAAAAAGTTATTTTGGTGGTCGGGAATGAAAAAGGAAATTACTGAGTTCGTCTATGCTTGTATGATTTTTCAGAAGTCGAAGATTCAACATCAGAAACCGTCGGAGTTGATGGAACTGTTGTTTGTTCTAGATTGGAAATAGGATGGCATTTCTATGGATTTTGTGTCTGGTCTACCGCAGATGTCTAAGAACTGTGATTCTATTTGGGTTATTGTTGATCGAATGACGAAGTCTGCTCATTTTGTACCGATAAGAATGGATTACCCGATGGAGAAGTTGGCTCAATTGTATGTCGAGAAGATTGTGAGTTTGCACGGTATTCCTTCAAGTATTGTATCGGATAGAGATCCGAGGTTTACGTCGAAGTTTTGACAGGATTGCAAGAAGCTTTGGGTACTAAGTTGAGGTTGAGTTCTGCTTATCATCCGCTGACAGATGGTCAGATGGAGAGAACGATTCAGTCGTTGGAGGATTTGTTGCGAGCTTGTGTGTTAGAAAAAGGTGGAGCTTGGGATAGTTACCTACCATTGACTAAGTTTACCTACAACAATAGCTTCCATTCAAGTATTGGTATGGCTCCGTTTGAGGCATTGTATGGTAGGAGGTGTAGGACACCACTGTGTTGGTACGAATCTGGAGAAAGTGTTGTGATTGGACCAGAGATTGTCCAACAGACTTCAGAAAAGATTAAGATGATTCAGGAGAAGATGAGGACTTCTCAAAGTCGTCAGAAGAGTTATCATGATAAGAGAAGGAAGGATCTTGAGTTTAGTGAAGGAGATCATGTGTTAATGCAAGTTACTCCGATGACTGGTATTGGTCGAGCTTAGAAGTCAAGGAAGTTAACTCCTCGTTTTATTGGTCCGTTTCAGATTACGAAGAAAGTGGGAAAAGTTACTTATCAGATTTCTTTACAGCTGTCGCTTGCAAATTTGCATGATGTCTTCCTTGTATCCCAGTTGTGGAAGTACATTGTCGATCCGTCTCATAAGATTCAGGTAGATGATATACAAGTACGAGATAATGTGACTGTGGAAGCATTACTTGCGAGGATTGAGGATAGGAAGTTGAAACAGTTGTGAGGTAAAAAGATAGCTCTGGTGAAAGTAGCTTGGGGAGGACCAGCAGGTGGAAATCTTACTTGGGAGCTGGAAAGCCAGATGAAAGACTCTTATCTCGAACTTTTCGTCTAAGGTATATTTTCGAGGACGAAAACCCTTTTTAGTGGGGGAGAGTTGTGACACCCCAATATTTCGATTATTAAATAATTAGAATTTTTAATTATTAATTTAATTAGAAATTTAATTATTGGTATTTTTGGATTATTGGAATTATTTAATTAAAATAAAAGTGAGATTTATTTGTGGTGTAAAGTGTAAAGTGGGGGTGTGAGGAGTAAAAGGCTCTACACACACTATTTGTTTTATTATTATTATTTTAGAGTAATAAGAATAAAAGGAATAAAAGGAGGAAAAGAGAATTGGAATTTATTTTTGGAGAAAAGCATTCTACGTGAAAGTGAGAAGAGGAAAAGGAAGAGGAGAAAGCCAAAAGTGTCAGAATCCGATGAATCCTCAAGGTAATGGGTGATTTTCTCTGATTGTTATGCCTTATGAGTTTTGATAATCAATAGGATTGAATAAAATGTTAGGAATCCCAATTTAGGATTTCTAGGTCGTGTCGTAATAATGTTGTTTGCCGTAAAAACCCCAATTGGAATACATGATGATTGTTATTATGTATATTGATGTTATGGATTGATTATGAAGAGAAATTCTACTGTTAATTGTATGTAAGAACGCCTAATTTTTACTGCATATGCGTGCTTTGAATGTTGGAAAAAGATTGGGTTGATTGGAATTACAAACAGTGGAAAAATCTGGTTTTTGGGTAAAAATACGTAGCATGAGTCGACACATAAGGTTATGGGTCAATACAAGCTGATATGTGTTTGAAAACTAGGAGCGTGGGAAAGGCTTGCATTGATACATAAGCCTTTTCATCGACTCATGAGGAATTTTTGGGAGACTTGGATCGACAAATACGAGTTAGGTATCGACACAAGTCAGCTTCGTATCGATACAAGAGAGTATGTATCGACTCATCTTGAAGTTACTTAGAAAAACAGAAAATTGATTTGCGTATGAGTCCACTCATACGTTACTTGAGTCGGTACAAGCTATGTATGGGTTGACACATGAGTGTTTGGATCGAGTCATACTGTTTAAAAACAGAAAATAACTTTTGGAAAATTGTTTCAGTCGTATATTTGCGACCGTAACTCCGATTTAGTTGTAGTTAGAACCGTTGAAAAGATGGAAGTATGAATTATCTTGTAAAAACATTTTAAAAACCTTGTAAGTGAATCTAGTTGGATTAATATGACCTTCTGTATGAAGAATTCGTTGTTGTCGCGGTTGTTCGTTGTTGTGATGTTGTTTATTCATGATTGTATTGATATCATGTGTTGTTGTCGGTGTTGTTTATTCATGGTATGTTGTTGTTGATATCATGTTCTGTTGTTGAATGTTGTATGCTTTATGATGTGCATGCATATGCATTCTAGTGGAGTTAATTCCCATTGTGTGGAATTTGACATGTATAGCCAATACCCGTATCCAATTGATTAGTGGTGGTGAGCCTGGATTCGCGTCCGAATGATGTATGAGGGAATTGAGGATTAACGATGTGTCCTAGTTGGAATGCAATAGTGTGTGAATTTAGTTCACTGTCGGTACCACATGCATAGAGTCTGCATCATATTTGTTTGGATTATAACAAGCTAGGATGGATTCCAGTGTTATAGTCTGTTGTTTGTGTATGACGTATGTTTATAACTTGGTGTACGAAGCAGATCTAATTATGCTGAATAGGGTAGACTGATGTATTGTGATATTTTATTGCTTTTGATGAACTTATAATGCATTCTAATTACGATAAAGTCTCACCCTTACTTTGATGATTTCAGATTGAAGTCTTAGCTGCTTAGGAGTTGGTGAGGATGGCTCTTGAGCTATGCACTTAGTTTTTCCGCGTGTTAGTGTCATGCTCTGTAGTTGTAACACTGGGGAACGTTGGTTGCAAGTTATATTTAAAACTCTGTTGTTCTTTTGGTTGAATTTGGGAATAATTATTGCTTGAATTTATTCCATTTTTGATGATAATTTCCGCTGTGTAGAACATGTCTTTTGGTTTAATTATTTTAATGAAGTTCTTCAGTGAAGCATGACAATTGTATGAGATTTTCTTTTAAATAAATTGTAATTCCCTTGTTTTTACATGTTAGCTCTAAAATAATTATTAATATTTGTGGGGTATTTTAGAAGGGTGTTACAATAGTGGTATCAGAGCATAGTCTGTCATTGTGACCAGCGTCTTAGTGTCATTATCCCTTTTGTATGCGACTAATGCAAGGTAACACTGTCGATACTTTTGTTCTGATATGAGATTGTTTTGTAATTTTACAGAATAATGGCCGAAAGAGGTAACGGAAGAGACGATGCTGCAATCGTTGAGGCTTTGGGGATGCTTGCTAGTGTTCTTGGAGGAAATCAGCTGGGAGCTGGTATTGGTGGTGACAGACAATTAGGGAATTTTTAGAGGAACAATCCTCCATTGTTCAAAGGCACGCATGACCCTGAAGGTGCTCAGAGGTGGTTGAAGTAGATTGAAAGGATCTTCCGAGTGTTTGATTGTGTTGAAGAGCTGAAAGTGAGTTATGGTACCTATATGCTGGCAGAGGAAGCTGATGACTGGTGGGTTGCTACCAGGACTGAGATGGAGCAAGATGGTGTTGCGCTGACTTGGGCTGTGTTCCGGAGAGCTTTTTCGAGGAGGTATTTTTCTGAAGACATTCGGGGAAAGAAAGAGATCGAGTTTCTAGAGCTCAAGAAAGGCAATAAGACTTTAAGTGAATATGCTTCCAAATTCACTAAATTGGCTAAGTACTATGCTCACTACAACAATGATGAAGATGGAGAATTTTTTAAATGTATCAAGTTTGAGAATGGTCTCCGTGATGAGATTAAGCAGGGTATCAGGTATCAGCGTATTCGCAGGTTTCTGATTTGGTGGATTGCAGTAGCATTCTGGAAGAGGATCTTGCTAGTACTAGAACGAATTCTCGTGGATATGCTGGTTGGAAAGGAAAGCAACAGACGGATCGTGGCAAACTTTATGACAAGAATAATTAGAAATCCGGTGGTTGGAAGAGGCCTAGTGATGGAGATTCTAATGCTCCTATTAAGTGCTATAAGTGTGGTGAAATGGGACAACGAGTTCAGGAATGCAAGAGTGACGCGAGGAAGTGTTACAATTATGGGAAACCTGGACATGTAGCCAATGATTTTAAAGCAAGGAAGGTGACTTGTTACAATTGTGGTGAAGAGGGTCATACTCGTCCGTAGTGTACTAAGCCCAAGAAGGAGCAGTCTGGTGGTAAAGTGTTCACTTTGTCTGGATTAGAGACTAAGCGAGGTGATCGGTTCATTAAAGGTACATATTTTATTAATGGCATACCTTTGATTGCGATTATTAATACTAGAGCGACTCATTCTTTTATTGCTTTGGATTGTGCTAAAAGATTGAAATTGGATATATCTAGTATGGATGGAAGTATGGTTATTCACACTCCTGCATTGGGTACAGTGACTACTTCATTTGTTTGTAGGAATTGTCCTTTTGTGATTTTTGGTAGAGGTTTTAGTATAGATTTAGTGTGCCTGCCGTTAGAACAACTTGATATCATCCTTGGAATGAACTGGTTTGAATTCAACCATGTTCATATCAACTGTTTTGAGAAGACGGTTAGGTTACCTGAAGTTGTCAGTGTTGAAGATGTGACTATGGCGATTAAGCAGATGAATCTAACTGTTAATGATGGTGATATGGTGTTTATGTTGTATTCTTCGACGGAAGCGAAAGGAAAAGATAAGAGTAATGAATTGCTAGTGGTGAATGAATTTCCAAAAGTTTTTCCGGAAGATGTTAGTGAATTGCCACCTGAGAGAGAAGTGGAATTTGCTATAGATTTGATTCTTGGATCTAGTCTGGTGTCGATGGCTCCTTATCGCATGTCGGCATCTGAATTGTCTGAATTAAAGAAGTAGCTGGAAGAATTACTTGAGAAGAAATTTATTTGTCCGAGTGTTTTTTCGTGGGGTGCTCCTGTGTTATTGGTAAAGAAGAAAGAGGGTTCGATGAGACTGTGTGTTGATTACAAGAAGTTGAATAAAGTTACAATCAAGAATCGGTATCCATTGTCAAGGATTGATGATCTGATGGATCAATTGGTGGGGGCTTGTGTGATCAGTAAAATTGATTTGAGGTCTGGATATAATCAGATTCGGGTGATGATAGAAGATATTCAGAAGACTGCATTTAGAACAAGGTATGGACATTATGAGTATTCTGTTATGTCGTTTGGAGTTACTAATGCACCTGGTGTGTTCATGGAGTATATGAACAGGATATTTCATCTGTATCTTGATACGTTTGTGGTAGTCTTTATTGATAACATTCTGATCTATTCGAAGAATGATGAAGAGCATGCAGAACATCTTAGGATTATGTTGGAATTGTTGAAAGAAAAGAAGCTCTATGCGAAGTTGTCCAAGTGTGAATTCTGGTTGAGTGAAGTAAGCTTTCTTGGCCATGTGATTTCCAAGAATGGCATTTCTGTTGATCCTACGAAGGTAGAAGCGGTATCTCAGTGGGAAGCGCCGAAGAATGCTTCTAAAATCCGTAGTTTTCTTGCTCTTGCAAGTTACTATAGAAAGTTCATTGAAGGATTTTCGAAGTTAGCCATGTCGTTAACTAAGTTGACAAGAAATGGTCAAATGTTCGTTTGGGATTCTGAATGTGAGAAAGGTTTCCAAGAGTTAAAGAAGAGATTGACGAGTGCTCCGATTTTGATTTTGCCGAATACGGAGGAGTCTTTTGTTGTGTACTGTGATGCTTCATTAATGGGTTTAGGTGGTGTTTTGATGCAGGATAAACAGGTAGTGGCTTATGCTTCAAGATAGTTGAAGATTCATGAAAGGAATTATCTGACTCATGATTTAGAGCTGGCAGTTGTAGTATTTGTTTTGAAATTATGGAGGCATTATTTGTATGGATCTAGATTTGAGGTATTCAGGGATCATAAGAGTCTGGAGTATCTCTTCAATCAGAAAGAGCTCAATATGAGGCAGAGAAGGTGGTTATAATTTCTAAAAGATTATGATTTTGGTTTGAATTACCATCCTAGTAACGCAAACGTTGTTGCAAATGCGTTGAGTAGAAAGTCTTTGCATATGTCTATGTTGATGGTGCATGAATTGGATTTAGTTGAGAAGTTCAGAGACTTGAGTTAGGTATGTGAGAACACTCCTAATAGTGCTAAGTTGGGTATGTTGAAGTTGACTAGTGGTATTCTTGAGGAGATTCGATTTGGACAGAAATCTAATGTTGGTTTAGTTGATAAATTAACATTCATCAACCAAGGTCAAGGAGGTGAATTCCGAATTGACGAGAATGGCATTGTGAGGTTCGGTAATAGAGTTTGTGTTCCAGATATTGCAGAGATTAAGAAGAGAAATTTGGAAGAAGGACATTGTAGTGGATTGAGTATTCATCCTGGTGCTACTAAGATGTACCATGACTTGAAAAAGTTATTTTGGTGGCCGGGAATGAAAAAGGAAATTGCTGAGTTCGTCTATGCTTGTCTAATTTGTGAGAAGTCGAAGATTGGACATCAGAAACCGTCGGGGTTGATGGAACCGTTGTTTGTTCCGGATTGGCAATGGGAAGGCATTTCTATGGATTTTGTGTCTAGTCTGCCGAGGACGTCTAAGAACTATGATTCTATTTGGGTTATTGTTGATCGGTTGACAAAGTATGCTCATTTTATACCGATAAGAATGGATTACCCGATGGAGAAGTTGGCTCAGTTGTATGTTGAGAAGATCGTGAGTTTGCACGGTATTCCTTCTAGTATTGTATCGGATAGAGATCCGAGGTTTACGTCGAAGTTCTAGACAGGATTGCAAGAAGCTTTAGGTACTAAGTTGAGGTTGAGTTCTGCTTATCATCCACAGACAGATGGTCAAACAGAGAGAACGAGTTAGTCGTTGGAGGATTTGTTGCGAGCTTGTGTGTTAGAAAAAGGTGGAGCTTGGGATAGTTACTTACCGTTGATTGAGTTTACCTACAACAATAGCTTCCATTCGAGTATTGGTATGGCTCCGTTTGAGGCATCGTATGGTAGGAGGTGTAGGACACCACTGTGTTGGTACGAATCTGGAGAAAGTGCTATGATTGACCGGAGATTATCCAACACACTTCAAAAAATATTAAGATGATTTAGGAGAAGATGAGTACTTCTCAAAGTCGTCAGAAGAGTTATCATGATAAGAGAAGGAAGTATCTTGAGTTTAGTAAAGGAGATCATGTGTTTATGCGAGTTACTCCGATGACAACTATTGGTCGAGCTTTGAAGTCAAGGAAGTTAACTCCGCGTTTTATTTGTCCGTTTCAGATTACGAAGAAAGTGGGAAAAGTTGCTTATCAGATTTCTTTACCGTCGTCGCTTGCAAATTTGCATGATGTCTTCCATGTATCCCAGTTGAGGAAGTACATTGCTGATCCGTCTCATGAGATTCAGGTAGATGATATACAGGTACGAGATAATCTGACTGTGGAAGCATTACCTACGAGGATTAAGGATAGGAAGTTGAAACAGTTGCGAGGTAAAGAGATAGTGTTCGTGTTAAAAAGTGACGAACGAGGGAATCGAATCGGAATTCGAATCGCTGGTTTGAAACGATTTACTCTTTTGATTTTTTTTTAAAGATGCCGCGAGCATCAAGCTTTATTGTTTCCAAAACAAGAAAAATGAGATGAAAAATGGGAAAGCTGCAATACCCTCAATAAATAATGATATGCGGTGTGACTAGCGTGAACTAGACGCAACGCATTGGGGAGATATCTGAGTAAGGGGGTTTGTTATATAAAGGGAGATATGTGGCACCCTATATATATATATATATATATATATAGTTATCTATAGCCTTATTTATATATATGAATATTTTTGATATGTTTGTGTGTTTTAATTTACTATTCTATTCTGGGGAGGGTTTCTCCTTTGGATTTTAAGAAAGGTAGGTTACGTGGGATCTTAGGTTTTGTTATTATTGTGCTTGCAAAGATCATTGGGATCTTCTGCATACATATCCCTTAATGGGAATCAGAGCATTTGTAGCTCGGATCTAAGGGAGCGATGGTTTTGTTTGGTTTGAGGGAGAAAGAAGTATGCTCGCCAAGGATGAGACCTTGTGCCTACGTATTCTCAAAGGGAGGTTGAGAAAGTCAGATGATATACAGGTACGAGATAATCATGGAAGCATTACCTGCGAGGATTAAGGATAGGAAGTTGAAACAGTTGCGAGGTAAAGAGATAGTGTTCGCGTTAAAAAGTGACGAACGAGGGAATCGAATCGGAATTCGAATCTCTGGTTTGAAACGATTTACTCTTTGATTTTTTTAAAGATGCCATGAGCATCAAGCTTTATTGTTTCCAAAACAAGAAAAATGAGATGAAAAATGGGAAAGCGCAATACCCTCAATAATACGATATGCGGTGCGACTAGCATGAACTAGACGCAACGCATTGGGGAGATATCTGAGTAAGGGGGTTTGTTATATAAAGGGAGATATGTGGCACCCTATATATATATATATATAGTTATCTATAGCCTTATTTATATATATGAATATTTTTGATATGTTTGTGTGTTTTAATTTACTATTCTATTCTGGGGAGGGTTTCTCCTTTGGATTTTAAGAAAGGTAGGTTACGTGGGATCTTAGGTTTTGTTATTATTGTGCTTGCAAAGATCATTGGGATCTTCTGCATACATATCCCTTAATGGGAATCAGAGCATTTGTAGCTCGGATCTAAGGGAGCGATGGTTTTGTTTGGTTTGAGGGAGAAAGAAGTATGCTCGCCAAGGATGAGACCTTGTGCCTACGTATTCTCAAAGGGAGGTTGAGAAAGTCAGATGATATACAGGTACGAGATAATCTGACTGTGGAAGCATTACCTGCGAGGATTAAGGATAGGAAGTTGAAACAGTTGCGAGGTAAAGAGATAGTGTTCGCGTTAAAAAGTGACGAACGAGGGAATCGAATCGGAATTCGAATCTCTGGTTTGAAACGATTTACTCTTTTGATTTTTTTTTAAAGATGCCGCGAGCATCAAGCTTTATTGTTTCCAAAACAAGAAAAATGAGATGAAAAATGGGAAAGCTGCAATACCCTCAATAAATAATGATATGCGGTGCGACTAGCATGAACTAGACGCAACGCATTGGGGAGATATCTGAGTAAGGGGGTTTGTTATATAAAGGGAAATATGTGGCACCCTATATATATATAGTTATCTATAGCCTTATTTATATATATGAATATTTTTTATATGTTTGTGTGTTTTAATTTACTATTCTATTCTTGGGAGGGTTTCTCCTTTGGATTTTAAGAAAGGTAGGTTATGTGGGATCTTAGGTTTTGTTATTATTGTGCTCGCAAAGATCATTGGGATCTTCTGCATACATATCCCTTAATGGGAATCAGAGCATTTGTAGCTCTGATCTAAGGGAGCTATGGTTTTGTTTGGTTTGAGGGAGAAAGAAGTATGCTCGCCAAGGATGAGACCTTGTGCCTACGTATTCTCAAAGGGAGGTTGAAAAATGTATCTAATCTATTTCATCACATACATTTTGAAGGGTTGATTGTTCGAATGGTTCATCGTAAGTATTAGGTGTTTTGCTTGAGTGTACAAGCGTTACCACTTACGAGTTAAGAATGATGTTTGAAAGATGATTGAATCTTTAATTGTAAGTTTTGGTGTTTTGCTCAAGTGTACAAGCGTTACCACTTACAACTAAAAGATGTTTTTGTTTGAAAAGAGTGTTTGAAAAGAGTTGATTGTATGTGATGTGATAGATGAGATACTTCTTCCATAGAGATGATAAATGTCTAAATATCGAGGAGAAATTAATTATGGATTAGGGGGATGCTTTTAAAAAGCTCGTGGGTCCTTGTATTGTAAGCCCAAGAGGAGGCATTCCGAGGGTCATAGAGGGTCCTTGTATTGTGAGCCCAAGTGAAGGCATTCCGAGGGTCATCGAGGGTCGTTGTATTGTGAGGCCAAGAGAAGGCATTATGAGGGTCATTGAGGGTCCTTGTATGAAGCTCAAGAAGAAGCTATAGGGTATGGCTGGCTTTGGCTTTAAGAGTGGTTTCACCGGGAAACCATCCTCTTAGGATTCAATAGTGATTTCACCGGGAAATCATACTCTCGGGGTTCTATCCTAGCGCGGGTGATTCTTTGTATTGGAAGTCAAATAGGAGGCTGTTAAGAGATTTCCAGGTCTCTTTCTTGTTTGATGCCCAAGAGAAGGCTAAACTCAACGAGGGATTTCTTTTGAACGAAGCCCAAGAGGAGGCTAACTCAGCAGGGGAGTTGTCTTATATGTAGCCTAAGCAGAGGCTAAACTCAACGGGTGAGTTGTCTTATATGAAGCCTAAGAGGAGGCTAACTCATTAAATGAGTTATCTTATATAAAGCCTAAGAGGAGGCTAACTCAATAGATGAGTTATCTTGTACAAAGCCCAAGAGGAGGCTAAAGGGGAACCTAGTTGTTAGGCTAGTTGTTATGTTATAACTGAACAGTTATATAAACAAGTGTGTGATGTGTATTCACAAGACTTTATCAAGGAAATATATAAACAAGTGTAACTTGAATATATACAAAGGGTTTGGGACTTACACCTTAAGGGAGGCCCGTTGGTTTAAGAGCAGTTTCACCGAGAATAATGCTCCTCTTAATACCAATGGAATCGGTGTATAAACAAGCGGATGAAAACAAACGAATGAAGTTTGTTTATGCTTGAATATTTACGAAGATGATTGAATATGTACAAGGAAATGAATATGTACACGAAAGGGTGGTTATGTACAAGGAAATAAATATGTACATAGGAGGGTTGGGACTTACACCGTGAGGGAAGCCCATGATCAATAAAGAAATTCAAGGAAAAACCTGGTTCGGTTTATCTTCGAATCTAGTTGATCATGGAAAAAGGTGTGTAAGTTTATTGAAAAGTTTTTGAAAAAGTTTTGAAAAGTGAAGTATATTCACAAGAAAATTTGAAAAAAGATTATCTTTGAAAATTGTAAAGAAAATATTTTTGCAAAGTATTAAAAATACTTAAAATGTAAAATACCAATCTATGCGGAATTTGAACACGAATTTAACCATATAACCTATTAAAGCTATAAATCAAAGATGATCATGAATTATGGAAATCCCCAAATGTAACCCTAATTGAACAAACTCATATATCTCAGGGCACGATTGGTTTTAATTCCAATTAAAGACTCAGATAGCTTCGCAATGATCATATGAACACTTACCTTTGCAAATTTTATGCTAAAAATACATGTATCATGATATTCAAAAACGCATAAAAACTTACCTTGGCTGAAATTTTCAGAAACTAGAGAGGGACTTCCAGATGCTTTTTGTTGATCCCACGAGCTTCCTTGAGTGTGATTGAGTGTGTTCCATCACTTACCTTGCCTTGAAGGTCTCTGATTCCTCTTACCCAAGTCCAGTTGCAGGTTGCTGGTTTTGAAATGGAAGATGATGATGAAGCTGTTCCAGAACTGGTTTAAGTGTTTGGACAGTCTCTATATGTTGTATAGAGTATGTTTGAAGTAAAAAATCAGAACAAGCACGAGTGGATTTGGAGTTTGGAAGTTTTGGCTCAAAACTTGCACAAATGAAGTTTTCTGGAAAAAACTGACTCTTGGCTTATTTTCTGATGATTTGAAGTTTCAAACAACTTTTAAATGATGTTTAGAAGATGTTTGAATGACACCTTTGGTTAGAACTTGCAGGATGTGCAATTTGGTATTCTAACCTCTTTGAAAGTTTAGAAACTTGCAAAATAAGAAAGAAGTGAGAAAACAAGTTTGGATTATTTTTAGGTGTCCTTTTGAATGAAGTAAGAACCTCTATTTATAGGCAAGGGAAACTGAATGGGAAGGCAAGATAAACTTGAAGAGCTTGCAACTTAGAAGCTCAAGGCTTAAGAAAGGAATATTCTTCATTAAATGCACATGGAATGTTTTTAATCATTGCTTAAAAAAACTCAAGTGTTTTTATCCCTTCCAAATCATTTCCATCAGATTTTTTCTCATAAATCCTATCTTATTTAGTGACAAGGCTCTAGAAGGAGGAATTTGTGAAAAATAACCTATAGTTCTTGAAAAATGACTTGTAATTCATGGTTATGGAGCTCTAAGTTTAAATTTCAAAACTCTAGCTACACAAAGTGTGTTTTTAAGTTCTTGGACATTTTGGAAAGCTTGTAACAATATCTACAACTTTCATGCTTTGAGTTTTTCTTGAATCCAAGTGGATCTAGGTGAAAAATGGCCATGAAAGTAAGGAAAAACCATGTTTTTAAAACTTGATAATTTTTCAAAGTGTTAGAAAAAATTCCAACTTTGACTTTTTGTTGACTTTTTCACATTTCTTGATTTTTTATGATCATGATGGATAATTTAAAATGATTTTATGATTGAAAAAGTTGACCAAAAGTCAAAGTTTTGACTTTTTGAACAGTTGAATTTTCATCAGATGATTCAGAATTTGTTTGATGAAGAAACATGGATTTTGCAATGTTATGAACCAAGAAATTAGGTCAAAATGTTGCACTGAGGATGTTAAGATCAATCTTCAAGCAAATAGGTCATTCATTGAGCAGAAAGTCAATGATTCACTATCTTCGATCAAAACACTAATTGGTCGATTCAAGGTAGATCATGAGAAAAAGTTGGGAATTTGAAGATCAACTGTTGATGATTAATTAAGATAGATCAATTGAGGTGAGTGGAGACTCAAACCCTAATTGATCATATCTTGAACAGATGAAATTTTGATAAAACCCTAACTTTGACTTTAGGAGCACACGCATGATCTATCCTGTTCTGAAATTGTTTGTGATGCAAAGATGCATATGTGAATGATATAAGGTGGTATCTTAGGTCAAAAATTGGGGTATGACAGATGCCCCTATTTAAGTTTCTTTAACCTGAGATATGAAGATGAAAATCTTTGTCTCGATAGGTGTGAAGAGACTCAAATATCAGAATATGCAGATTTTGGACCTAAGATACCAAAAAATGCGAATGATGCAAAATGATTGCAGAAAGTTTACCCAGGAGGTATCATAGAATGATATGCTGGGGAAAAATTGTGAGGATGTCTCAATCTGTCTAAGAAAGGAGAATCCTATTTGTTGGGAAACAAGCATATGTTTCACTAGGAAAATAGATTCGCAAAGCAAGTGAATATTTGTTTCGCTATGGGAAACGAGAAAATTACCTTCTGTCAGCCTGGTGACAATGGTTAAGGTAATTAAAGATGACATTACCAATTATCAGACCAGTGATAATTTATGGTAATGAATTCTGAAGATATTACCAATTATCAGCAAAGTGATAACTATAACAAGGTAATTCTTGAGAATTTTACTGAGTATTCATCCTTGTGAATAACAGACAATTATGGAAACAGGTCTCAAATGAGTTTCTATTTTCACAGTTACAATCTTGCCGGGGATCTCTCTCTTTTTGAGAAGATGCGGGCATTTTGATTATAAAGACACAGGTTTTTCTTCAGACAGAAAGACAACTGCGGAGATTTCTTGAACTTTCACGATTGGACTTCGTTAAGAAGAACAATCGTTTTATGATAAGTTTCAAGATGAAAAGGAAATAAACAGCTCGGATGACGAGGCTATTGCTTATTGTTTGCAGGTAAATTTTTTTTTGTGAAATCTAGACCTGTATTGGTTAGAGACGAGGTTCTATCCAGGAATGAACTGGAAAGAAACAGTCAATCAAGACTTTGTACCCAATGAGGAATGATCTCGATTGGGGGACAGGAGAAAAAATGTATTTTTCTGCTTGGGGATAATCTACTGGAGAGATGACACACCCACACTTGTTTTTCGAATAAATGCAACATAAACAAGTGATATTGAAGCAAACATTGAGAAATGCAAGAATGCATTAATGATGCAATTATGTATGAATGATGAATGTCGTGAATGTCATATGTATTCTAACAATACTTGACAAGACAACAAAAAGTATTTGGGAAAGGGACTACGTCAAAGTTCAAACAAATACTCTGCAAAATCTACAGCAATGGCGTAGACGTTATTGATGATGAATTTGAGTTGCATGCTTTAAACTTTTCTAGAAAAGGCATTTTACTAGCAACCTTGTTGGGGATTCTTTTTCGGATAAGAATATCGTCCTTTGATGATCTCTTTCGAGGAAAAGAAGACTTCTCAGCAGTTGTTTACCTTTCAGAGGTCGAAACACTCATGGAGAAAACTGTTGAAATTCTTTCTGTGTTCACAGTTCAAAGGAAAAATTCGCTTTTATTTCAAAAAATTTGAAGTAAAAATTCATTTAAAACTTTTTTTTTTAGTTTCAAAAGTGATTTTCACAAGAATAAGCGTTATTTTGCAAAATAGAATAAAGCAAGAATTGCAAACAAATGGGCACAAGGCTCAAATTTTATTGATAGAATGGTAATCAGCCAAAGGCGTAATTCCATGAACTATTTACAAAAGTTGGAAATGGTAATTTATTGGGAAAAGGCTACATTGAAAGCAATAACCGTTATTCTCCCTAACAACTTTGAATTTCATGCTTGTTACTTTAGAAGATTTGATTGAAGATCCGTTGATGGAAGATTCTTCAAATTGACGAAGTACGGACTGATGCAGTTACTTTGTTATTTTGATCCTTAATTTTTGCCTAGATTGCCTTTTCAGGTTTTCAATCTACCAGGATAAATTTCTGTTTATTGTCTCTAATTTTTTCCTGGACCGCCTTTTGAGGTTTTCAGTCCACCGAGACACTCATTTTTGCCAAAGCCGCCCTTTTCGGGTTTTCGACTTACCGAGTTGTTCTTTTTGTCTTTTTAGACAAAGTATTTCTTGACTGCATCAGCATTCACAGGATGCGGGAGTTCATCACCGTCCATGGTCGTGAGAGTCATAGCACTGCCAAAAAATCTTCTTTTGACGATGTATGGGCCTTCGTAATTAGGAGTCCATTTGCCCCTAGAATCTGGTTGAAAAGACAAAATCTTTTTAAGCACGAGGTCGACTTCTTGGAATTCACGAGGTCGAACCTTTTTGTCGAAGGCTTTCTTCATCCTTCTTTGATATAATTGTCCATGACACAGAGCGGTCAAACGTTTTTCTTCAACTAAGTTCAACTGGTCGTATTTGCTTTGACACCATTCAGCCTCAGATAACTTAGCTTCCATGAGAACTCTCATTGATGGAATTTCAACTTCTACGGGGAGCACTGCTTCCATGCCGTATACTAGAAAAAAAAGGGGTTGCCCCTGTTGAAGTACGTACTGAAGTACGATACCCATGTAAAGAAAATGGCAGCATTTCATGCTAGTCTTTGTAAGTGATGACCATCTTCAACACGATCTTTTTGATGTTTTTGTTGGAAGCTTCCACGGTGCCGTTCATCTTTGGTCGGTAAGGAGATGAGTTATGATGCTCAATCTTGAATTCCTCACACAGTTCTTTCATCATTTTGTTGTTCAAGTTCGATCCATTGTTTGTAATGATCTTACTTGGAACTCCATATCGGCAAATGAGGTTGTTCTTGATGAACCTCACAACCACTTGTCTTGTAACGTTGGCATAAGATGCTGCTTCGACCCATTTGGTGAAGTTATCAATAGCCACTAAGATGAAGCGATGTCCGTTTGACGCTTTTGGTTCGATCATCCCAATCATGTCGATGCCCCACATGGAGAAAGGCCACGGAGAGGAGAGAACATTGAGTAGAGTCGGTGGCACATGGATCTTATATGCGTAGATCTGGAACTTGTGACATCTCTTGATGTGTTTACAACAATCAGATTCCATTGTTATCCAATAGTATCCTGCTCTTAAGATTTTTCTGGACATTGCATGCCCATTTGAATGGGTTCCAAAGGACCCTTCATGCACTTCATGAATTAACATGTCTGCTTCGTGTCTATCCACGCATCTGAGCAAGACCACGTCGAAGTTTCTTTTGTATAGCACATCTCCATTCAAGAAGAAATTTCCAGAAAGCCTCCTTAGAGTTGTCTTATCTTTGTGCGATGCCCCGAGCAGGTACTCTTGAGTTTGAAGGAAGCGTTTGATGTTGTGGAACCAAAGTTTATCATCTATGACTGCTTCAGTTGCAAACACATATGCAGGTCTTTCAAGGCGTCTGATGCTGATCTTAGGCATATCGTTCCAATGGTTGAGTTTGAACATGGAAGATAGAGTGGCCATTGCCCTTTGGTAAGTTGTGCCTGCATTATTTAATCCAAACGACATTACATTGTAGCAAAATGTGCCCCATGGCGTGATAAAAGATGTCTTCTCCATGTCTTCGGGAGCCATTCTGATATGATTATAACCCGAGAAACCGTCCATGAAGGGAAAGATGTTGAACTTAGCAGCGCTATTCACCAGCATGTGGATATGCGGTAGTGGGAAATCGTCTTTTGGACTAGCTCTTTTCAAGTCCCGGTAGTCAACACACATTCTGTCCTTTCCATCTTTCTTTGGGACAGGCACTATGTTGGCTAACCCTTGAGGATATTCGGAGGTGACGAGGAAACCTGCGTTAAGTTGCTTTTGAACCTCCTTTTTTATTTTGTCGGCCATATCTGGGTGAATCCTTCTTAGTCTTTGTTTAACTGGTGGACATTCTAGTTTTAATGGCAAGTGATGCTCCACGATGTTGGTATCTAACCCTGGCATGTCCTGGTAGGACCAAGCAAACACATTGACATATTCTTTGAGAGTTTCTATCAGTATGCTCTTGACATCGTTGTCGAGTAGAGCTCCGATGCTCACTTCTTTTCTGCTTTCCTCAGATCCTAAGTTGATTGTTTCCAAAGGATGTTTGTGAGGCTGAATGATTCTTTCCTCGTGCTTAAGTAGTCGGGAAATATCATTCGAGATCTCTTCTTCATCCTCTTTTTCGGCGTCGAACACAGGGAATTCAAAGTCAAGAGAGGTCGTAGAGTTATTGCGTTCAATGGATTTGTTCATTGTTAATCTGCATGTTCGATTTATGTTTGATTTTTTTAGAAAAAGTTAATGTGAAAGTGTATGCAGATTATTATTTTTCGAAGATGTTCGTTTTTATTGGGTTTTTTAGGATTACCATTTCCTGAAAAGGTTAAAAAAAATGACAAAACAAACACAAAATGTGGGAATCGAAACTACGCTTTATTTATGATTCACAATATGAAACAGAGCCCTAAATACAAACTCATTTGTCTTGGGCAAGACAAAGAGAAAATTATTTAAAAGCTAACCCTATAAAACATCTCTCTGCCTTGGGCGGGGCGTGAGTTCAAAACAAAAGCGAGATAAACTACTTAGGACTATGAACAACAGTCTGAACCTTAACAACTTTCCAATAGTGACGAACTCCTTGGAAGATTAGGTATTCTGGTAGTTTTCCCTTTGAATTATTTTCTGTGTTGACATTGATTGTTGGTCAAACGGGTTTTGAAGACTCTGGTCGGTTGACCTTGCCTTTTGTACTGCTGAGGCGATCTTCTTCTGCTTGATTGACAGGTCGAGGAGTATAGAATACAGTTGTCATACCCCAATTTTTGACCTAATATACCACCTTACATTTGCATCATAGCATCACTAACAATTCAGAATAGAATTAATCGGGTGTGACTTCTACAGGTCAAAATTAGGGTTTCACAAAATTTTCATCTGATTCAAGAGGCAATCAATTAGGGTTTGAGTTTCATTCACCTCAATTGATCCATCTTGATCAAATCATCAACCTCTGATCTTCAGATATCCAATTTTTTCTCATGATCTATCGAGGATCGACCAATTAGGGTTTTCATCGAGGATAAGCAATCACTAATTTTCTTATCAATGAATGACTTTTTTGCTTGGAGATTGATCTTCCTATCTTCAATACAACATGTTGACCTAATTTCTGGATTCAAAACATCACAGAAGTTCACATTCTTCATCAGTCAATTTTTGGATCATCTGATGAAATTTCATCTGCACTGAAAAGTCAAACTTTGACTTTTGGTCAATTTTTTCAAGATAAAACTTTTTCAATCATCAAAATACTTCAAATGATCCATCATGATCATAAAAAATCAAGAAATTTGGAAAAGTCAACAAAAAGTCAAAATTTTCAACACTTAGAAAAATTTTCAAGTGTTAAAATTTCACATTTTTCCAAACTTCATGGCATTTTTTCACATAGTTCCATTTGGAATTAGAAAAAACTCAAAACATGAAAGTTGTAGCCCTTGAAACAAGATTTCCAAAATGTCCAAGAACTTGCAAATCCATGGTGTCTAGCTATACTTTTGATTTTGAAACATAGAGCTCCAAAACCATGGATTTTCAAGTACAACTTTCAAAATTACAAGTCATTTTTGATTTTTCTTTCTTTCTAGAAGCCTTGCCACCTAGCCAAGAGGGATAGAGCTGATAAAAATCAGATGGAGAGTAATTATGATGGAATGAGCTCTGGTGCTATAACAATCATTAAAACAGCTTTGGAAACACTCCATTGAAGATTTCGGTCTTAGCTTCAAGAGGTATGTAACTCAACTTCGAACTCCTTGATTTCTTACTTCCAGTTCAAAAATCTCTTGGCCTTTTTGTTTCTGCACCATCACTGATCATTAACCCTAAATCAATTGCTTAATTCCATGATCACACACGATTTCAATTTGATTTTTAGGAATTAGGGTTCTTCGTGATTTCTGGTTTATAATATTATAACATGGTTTGAAATCAATACACGGATGTATTGCCGCCCCAGCGGTTTCCAGCTCACTCTTAAGTCTTTCCCTTGCCACGCCTTGCCCAATGGTCCCGGGTTCGAGTAGCCTTGGGACCATTTTTGCCAAATTTTTTCCATTTTCTTTTCATATTTTTTTCAAACTTTGACTTCTTCAAAACCCAATCAAAACTCCTCATTTTGAGGTGATTTTTTGTACACTTGTCAATTAACATGTCTATTTTAAGATAGTGTCAAAAAAATTCAAAAATACTTTCGTCTGATTATATTTTTATCTAGCCGAAAACGATACATTTGAGTACTTTTCAAAGCACTTTTAAAGGCGTTTTTTTCAAACTTTTGAAGCCCGATTCTTTTTCAAACTTCTTGTAAGTATACTTCATCTTTCAAAAACACTTTCAAGATCTTTTCAAAACTTTTCAACAAACTTACACTCTTTTTTTCCATGATCGATCCGATTTGAAGATAAAACCGAACTCGCTTTTTCTCGAATTTCTTAACCGATCATGGGCCTCCCTCACGGTGTAAGTCCCAAAATTCTTTTTATGTACATAATTATTTCCTTGTACATATCCAATTCTTTTATGTACATACCAATTTTTACTTGTACATAATACGAACATCTTTGTAAATACTCAAGTACAGACAAACTTCGTCCCGTTTGTTTTCATTTCGTTTGTATATACACTGAATACCATTGGTATTAAAAGGAGCATTATTCCCGGTGAAACTGCTTTTAAACCAATGGGCCTCCCCTACGGTGTAAGTCCCAACCCTCCTATCTACATCCACACCTCCTTGTACATACACACTCATTCGTGTACATATTTACTTCTTTGTACACAATTCAAACTTGTAAATAATCAAGTTGCACTCGTTTTAAACATTCGTTTTACACACACTTGTTTATATTTCCTTCATAAACTCTTGTAAAATAAATTTTACACACACTTGTTTATATTTCCTTCATAAACTCCTGTGAATAAACTTCATACGCTTGTTTATATAACTGTCTAGTTATAACATAACAACTAGTCTAACCATTAGGTTCCCCGCAGAGTTAGCCTCCTCTTGGGCTTCATACAAGGTAACTCATTCATCTGAGTTCAGCCTCCTCTTAGGCTTCATATAAGAAAACTCATCCATCTGAGTTTAGCCTCCTCTTAGGCTTCATATAAGACAACACTCCCCTGCTGAGTCAGCCTCCTCTTAGGCTTCGTTCAAAAAAACTCCTTGTTGAGTTTAGCCTTCTCTTGGGCATCAAACAAGAAAGAGACCAGGAAATCTCTTAACAGCCTCCTATTGGGCTTCCAATACAAAGAACCACCCGCGCTAGGATAGAACCCAGAGAGTATAATTTCCCGGTGAAATTGCTCTTAGTCCTAAGAGGATGGTTTCTTGGTGAAATCCCTCTTAAAGCCAAAGCCAGCCATACCCTATAGCTTCCTCTTGAGCTTCATACAAGGACCCTCGATGACCCTCAGAATGCCTCCTCTTGGGCTTACAATACAAGGACCCATGGGCTTCTTAAAAGCATCCCCCTAATCCAATCAATTTCTCCTCGAGATTTAGACGTTTATCATCTCTATGGAAGAAGTATCTCATCTATCACATCACATACAATCAAAAAGTTTTCAAACTCTTTTCAAACAAAAACATCTCTTAATCGTAAGTGGTAACGCTTGTACACTCAAGCAAAACACCTAATGCTTACAATTAAAAGATTCAATCATCTTTCAAAACATCTTTCTAAAACTCGTAAGTGGTAACGCTTGTACACTCAAGCAAAACATCTATAACTTACGACGAAAGATTCAAACTTTTCAAAATGTATGTGATGAAATAGATTAGATACATTTTTCATTAAGATGACATATGTCTGTGTCTCTTAATAACTTCCGTTGCTTCCACTAGCATAAGTGGGAACTACGATTGCTCTGACTTTCTCAACATCCTTTTGAGAATACGTAGGCACAAGGTCTCATCCTTGCCGAGCAAATTTATTTCTCCCTCAAACCAAACAAACCATAGATCCCTTTAGATCCGAGCTACAAATGCTCTGATTCCCATTAAGGGATATGTATGCAGAAGATCTCAATGATCTTTGCGAGCACAATAATAACAAAACCTAGGATCCCACATAACCTATCCTTCTTAAAATCCAAAGGAGAAACTTTCCCAATCATAGAAATAGCAATTAAAACACACAAACATATCAAACATATTCATATATAAAGCTATAGATAACTATATATATTTAGGGTGCTCCATCTATTCCCTTTATATAACAAACCCCTTACGGAACCTCCTAATGCGTTACGCCTAGTTTGCGCTAGTCGTAATGCATATCATAATCAATTGAGGGTATTAATTTTCCCTTTTCATAATCATTTTTCTTGTGTTGAAAATAATAAAGCTTGATGCTCATGCATCTTTATAAACAAATCAAAAGAGTAAATCGTTTGAGCGAGAATCCGAATTGATTCGATTCTCGGCACTTTTAACGCGAATGAAAAATGGCGACTACTGGGATCACGAATTTTTGATTTTCAAAAATGTGACTCGCTCAAGAGCACCAAGATTTTTGTTTTCAAAAAGAAAAGAGGGGTTGTCATATGTGCATATGTTTGTTTTTCTTTATTGTGTGTTTTCGCGATTTCATCGATGGAAAGAAATCCTAACCGGTTTAAGAAACATTTTAAGATCAAGGTGGGGTATAGTCCTATTAACTTGTGAGAAGTCTCGGTACTTACGGAGTTAATTTGAGATCCCTCTCTCGGAGGTTGTCTTGGGAGTATTTGTGTTTAGCAAGTATTTGCGAAGACATTTTGCTTTCAAGAGAACTTGCGGTAGAGTGGTAGAGAACACATAACCCATCACGCCATTTAGGATGTAGTGAGATTATTCAGCGTAAGCTTAGAATAATTGTCATGCGAGACTACGATCAAAGTAGTTTTTCTTGAAAAATATTATTGGACTTGAGTATTCAACAAATCCGATAATATTTCAAAGAGAAGCGTTGAGCTGTATTATCGATAGAACCGCTTCACGATGAATAAGCCCTTAGAACTTACCCACGTTTGGTTCTTATCGTTGGCCTCATGCTCGTGACTTCAACGCCCGTGTGTATAACTACTAACCATGTGTAGTATTCATGCATTCATTCAAAAACTTCATTTCTCTTCCCATTTCCAAAGAATTTAGAGATTTTTATTTGTGAATATTTTAGGTTAGAGTGATGGACATCAGAGGAAGATTCACCAAGAAATACAGTTTTAGGATTCCTGATGTAGGAAAGTTAAAAGAGTTAGCATCCTTGGTAGAAGATACCTCGGATTTGAAAACGCTATGGAACTCTTTAAGCATCACGAACACTAACGTTGATGAAGGACTTCTCAAAACTTTCGTTCAGTTTTAAGATCCAGTCTATCGCTATTTCACTTTCCCTGACTATCAGTTGATGCCTACTTTGGAAGAGTACGCACACATCCTAGGCATCTCAGTATCAGATAAAGTGCCTTTCAATGGTTTGGAAGCCATTCCTAAGTCACCAGTCATTGCAACAATGACGCACTTAAAGAAATCTGAGATAGACAAAAACCTAACTACCAAAGGAAAACTCTTAGGACTAACTTCAAAGTTCCTAATGGAGAAGGCTCTTAAATTCTCTGAAGCCGGTAGTATGGTAGCCTTTGAAGCTATTTTAGCTTTACTCATCTATGGATTGGTGTTGTTTCCCAACGTCCCAAGTTTCGTTGATACCAACGCCATAAGGATCTTTCTGATTGGAAATCCCGTTCCCACTTTGCTTGGTGATACGTATTTCTCCATTCACCATAGGAATCATCAAGGAGATGGAACTATTGTGTGTTGTGTACCTATGTTTTTCAAATGGATTGTCTCACACTTGCCTAAATCTCCTATCTTCCGCGAAAACAAAGACAATTGGCATTGGTCTCGAAGACTCATGTCTCTTACAAACGATTTATATCCATTGGTATACCTTGGCATAATGAGATGGAAATCATTGAAAGCTGTGGAGAATTTGCCAACGTACCTCTTATTGGTACGAAAGGAGGAATCAACTACAACCCATTCTTGGTGAGACGTCAACTCGGGTATGCAAACTCTAGTAAACCTCTTGGTTTTACAGTAGAAAGCTACTTCTATCATGAAGGGGAAGATTCTCAAGGTTTGAAAGCTAGAATGATAAGAGCTTGGCATCACATCCGAAGGAAGGAAAAGGGTAATGCAAGGAATTGTGTAGCCATGGAAATCTACACTTCTTGGGTGAAGAAAAGAGCAAAGGATTTCCGAATGCCTTATGCTTATGAGGAACCTATGTTCTCAACAGCTTCCAGATCAACAATTTTTCTCGTTGAGACTATGGGAGAATACCAAGAAGCTTTGGCCAAGATGAGACTCGAGAAAAAGGCTTTGGAAGACAAGTTCTTTAAGACTGACCTCGAAAATGAAAAGCTTAAGAAGCAGGTTAAAGATCATGAAAAGACGCTTTACTTCCAAGATGAATGGCTCATGGAGAAAGATTAGAAGATTCGTCAAAAAGATAACGCGATCAAAAGATACATCAAAGAAAGGAAAAGAAAGCTTGAGGAAATGACAACCAGCGATCCTGCTCCTGATGAGTGGAAGAAAGTCATCAGCAAGCTAAAAGCGAGAAGTCGAATCGAAAGCTCACTATGGGAAGGAAATCCTGAAGTTGAAGCTACATCAAGCCTTTGGATCTTCATCCGACGAAGACAATTAATTAGTTTAGATTGTAATTTTATCATTTATTTTATCATTGTATGAGCTATGCTCAAAAGCAAAAATTGTTGTAATCTTCTTTCAATAATCAATAAAAATAAGCGTATTCCATCCAAATATTTGCCAGAAATTTCTCTTTTAGCATAAATTCTTTAGAAATTATTTTCTCTCTGCATTCATAATCATGCATCATACTTTGCATATCGAGTTTATTGTTTAGAGTCTTATCTTTTGGAATTTTTTCCAGAAAGAGAAAGATCGTCAAGCTATCGTGTCTTAGAGTTTCTCGACCACGTCCACAGCCAACTCGTACTTACAATACTCGTTCAAAAAGAAGGAAAATAATGGAAGGCTTTGAGCAAGAAAATGTTGAGCTTCGTAGCACAGTAACAACACTTCAAGAAGATGTGGAGAGACTCACTTCTTTGGTAAATTCGTTGGCAACTGCGCAAAGTCCGCAAGCAACATTGAGAAGTCAAAATCAAGCGATGATTTCAGAGATCACTACTACTCCGGCTTCAATCAGCAGAGTTCACTCTTCAAGATGCCGGGTTATCCATGGGCATGCCTTTCAATTTCGCATCGGGTTTCGCCAACCTACTTCTCGTACAAACAACCATGCTTGAGGTGCCTACTTTACGAATCAACACTTACTCCACAACATGGAGTAACCTTCCGCAAGTCACTATGACGGTTTCCCAACCGATCATGACAAACTCAAAGATCCGTAGTTCACACTCATCGTTCTATCATAATCCAGCAACAACACGAATCCTCGTGGCCGATGGAGACTCTCCAGAACACCCTCAAGATGCAATTGAGATTAAAACAATCCGTGGAAAGGAATTGTTTGGGAAGAATGCCCACGATTTGTGCTTAGTTCCTCGCGTAAGGATACCTTCGAAGTTCAAAGTCCCTGACTTTGAAAAGTATAAAGGAAATTCCTGTCCATAGAGTCATCTTACGATGTACGCTAGGAAGATGTCTACGTACAATGACAATCACCAATTGTTAATTCACTATTTCCAAGATGTCTCACAGCGCCGATCAAGTGGTACATGGACTAGATGCGAATATCCAAACATTCAATGACCTAGGCGAAGCCTTTGTCCAACAATACAAATTCAACTTGACGTGGCTCCGATCGGGATCAACTCCGCTCCATGTCTCGGAGGGAAAAGAGACATTCAAAGAGTACGCCAACGTTGAGGGAAATTCGCCAAGTCAACCCACCGTTAGAGGAGAAGGAAATGACCAAGGTTTTCTTAAACACTCTTGGCCCATTTTACTATGAACGAATGATCGCCACCCGGAGATTTCACCGAGATGGTAAGCATGGAATGCGGCTAGAGGAAGGAGTTCAACAGGACTCTAGTCAAAGAAATAGGATCCTCCAAAGGAACTAAGAGGATTGGAACCGCCCAAAGAAAAGGAACATGACATAAGAATGATATCCCGGGAAACCACGAAAGAATGTCACCGACAACAATAGTGCCATAGCACCATCTTAATACAAGTCCAAATACAGAATTGCTCCGTAGTTCCAAAGAACTCAATACCTCAACAAAGCTCAAGTTCAACAATCGAACCGCATGCCTGTGGTCTCACAATTTGATAAAATAATGACATTAATATGATAAAATAATGACATTAATATGATAAAATAATTTTTTGGGAATTTTTGTAGTTAATTTGATAATTTAAAAACAATTAAAAGTCATTTAAACAATTAATTAGCAATTAAATTAAATATGCATGCAAAAATAATATTTTTAATTTTAAAAATTAAATAAGTATTTTTCTGATGAGTATGCAAAAAATGAATATTTTTGGTGTTTTTTAAATGCATGATAAAAATATTAGAAGATAAATTAAATTGGATGGAAAATATTAAAGAAAAATAAGAAAATATGAAAAATAAGAAAAAGTTGATTTTCAAACTTGTAAAAAGGAGATGGTCCTCCTCGATTCGAACCCCGCCTTTGCGAGATATCCACTAACACGCTGCCAATCGAAATGTCGCTTTGTGTTTGGAAATTGAAAACGTGTGAATATGAATGTAAACGTGTCATGGGTTTGAATTCAAACACAGTCACCCATGTGGACCCCGATCAATACGAATGGACGAATCAAAGATCTCTCTCGCCACGCCACCGGTCGAGCCACGACGCCGAGCCCTAGCTCCGCCTTTCCGCCAACCCGAAATCAAAACTTGCAAAATACGCGAAATAAAAGTTCTAAGGTACCCTACCCCTAAATCGAGGGTCATGAACACGATGGTGCCATTAGTTTCGATTGAATCGTCCGCATGCTTCGGTTCAAGAAGACAAAAAAAACCCTAAACATGGCAACCTGTGATTTTTACGTGCAAGCTATGAAACGATGGCCCAGATAACTCATATGGAACCTCATGAACACATTTGAACGGTTAGAATCGATTAAAACAAGCAGGTAATAAAAATGCAATTCCAAGAAAATTTTGAATCTGTATGAACATGTATGCATCGATTCAGGCTGTTTCAATCATTGGTAATGATGTATACTTACTCAAACTTACCCTAGGAATGCAATGGAGTGATTGAGAGAGGCTGAAAGTGGCTGGAACTTGAAACACGATTTTGATAATTTTGAGAAAATTTTTGGCAAAATAAGGGTTGTTGTTGGGGCTAGGGTTTCGTCTCTTGTCTTGTGCAACTTGCTTGGTATTTATAGAGTGAAATATGAGAGCAAAGAGAGTGAAAAAGATTGGATATTTAATGTGCAATAAATTTTTTCAAATAAAATCAAATTTTGGAGAAAATTTGATTTTCTCTTCCATGTGAGAGCTAGCACGAATTTGGTATGTTTTGTGGGCTATCTTGGACCTCAAGCTTGATAAAAATCCACTCCTCTTGAAAATATATCTTATTTTCATATTTTATATAATTTAAATTTGAATTAAATGGTTTTAAATTCAAAAATAAATCAATAAAATAGAAAATTGTCATGGCAAGGCATCAATAGGTCACAAATAATATTATGATCAAGTTTGGATCATAAAATTATAGGCCCATTTGGAAAAATTTGGATTTTGACAAATATCTCCTTTTGTGCAATTGTTCAAAAATGCCCAACTTGTACAATGTGTATTTTGCTCAATTTTCCACATTTTTTAGTGTTCTTGGACTTTTTAGAAAGCTCTAAGTGTCCTCTAACCAACCGCTTTGGTTTCATCTCAATTGGAGTTTCTAATGTCAATAAATCTTCAAAACAAAATGTTGACTTTTTGTTGACTTTGAAAAGGACCTGTAATGTTTTGATTCATACCTTCCAAATGAAGCATTTTTTGAACATTCTTGTGAGACATGAAGTTGTAGAGAATTGAATTTCCTTCAAAATGAGAGGTGGTGGAAAAATTTCTGAGAAAGTATGAAGAAGTTATGCTCAGTCAAAGTTCAGTTGACTTTTCCCCAAGAAACCCTAATTTGGAAAGTTTGACTTTTTGACAAATCTTGAGTTTTCTTGATGAATCATGATCAACCTTTGATCAAATAATGAATATAACTTCAAAATGAGGATGTTGACTAAAAATCATGAAGTTTGACTGTATGTTGACCATAGTTGACTTTTTGTCCAATACAATTGATTTTCAACCATCTGAGCAATTGTCTGAGGAAACTTGACTTGTGAGGCTTGAAACTTGACATGGAGAAACATTGAAGCATGTGAGGAGGCATGATGACCATTGGAGATGTTGGAAGTCCATCTTCATCTGAGGATTTCCAAACCCTAGTTTGGGTTGATTGTCTAGGAGAGGGTTTGTTTGATCAACCCTTGAGGAATCCTTGAGTGTAGATGTATGAAATGTCTTGAGAAGTAAGAGGGAAAATTTTGGGGTATGACAGCTGCCCCTGTTCAATATTCTTGTACTGGAAGGGTTAGATTGGCATGCTTGCCTTTCGTGACCTGGAGGTAGAATATGATTGAACACTCGAGTACACCTGAAAATTTGCACTCGCTGCTGGCTGATGATGCGTGAATGGGCTTACAGATGCCATTTGGAGAAGGTGGAGACTTCGCTGGGGAATGAGTCGTACGCTAGACTCAAGATTGTTGTTTGAATAGGAGAACTGGCGGAGATGGGCTTAAGATGCCATATGGAAAGATCGATGTCGGGGAGTGAGACGTACGCTAGGCTCTGTAGAAGTTTCTGAAAGTGAGAGGAGCATGGAGATGGGCTTATGATGCCATCCAGAGGGAGTTGTACATTAGACTTCGTGCTCATTTTTGAATGAAGTTATTGGTTTGTATTGGTTTTTTAACCGAATATGCAGCATTCTGAAAGTGGAGAAATATTGACAAGTAGTCGGAGATGGGCTTAAGATGCCACCTAAGGCAACTGAGTCGTATGCTAGACTCTGTAGTTGCTGTTGATAATAAAAGAGAGTCAGAATAAAATCTTCGTGCTGATTACTCTGAGGAGATAATAGTTGGCAAAATGTGGATAACTTCCTGTTGCTTCGGTATTGATCAATGCAGTATCGGAGGATAACTTGTGATCGTTCGAGATAGTTTTCCCGTCGGCTTTTATTAATCTCGATCTGTCGGAGGACAACGCGGCGGTCGTTTTATAGTTTTCCGTTCGGCCGGCATTAATCTCGACCATTGTCGAGGACATCTCGGCGGTCTTTTAGATAGTTTTCCGTCTGGTTTCGGCATTAATCTCGACCATTGTCGGAGGACAACTAGGGCGGTCTTTCAGATAGTTTTCCCGTCTCGTTTCGGGCATTAATCTTGGACCTGTCGTTTCAGAAGTGATTTTCACCTGTTTTGGAAAGAACAAGAGAAACTTTGATAGAATATCGTTAGTCTTATGCAAGGTATGATGCATGACAATGTGTATGAATGACATATGCACATATTATGACTTTTATGAGTAATGTATGAATGATAGATGTTGTGGTATTTCAAAACATATCCATCTTGAAGAAGATGCGAATGTTCTGCTTGAGGATTTCTGACTTCTTCTTGGGGATGAAACGGATGGAAATCCTGAGAAGGAAGATAACCTTGATTCCTCCGATGCACTATCTGACCAAGTCTTGAGCCCAAATATTTGTTGAGGATGGTAGAGATCAAGAGATGCGCCGCTGAGGATCTTGTGCATAGACCCTGTTGGGGAAAATCTAGGAGGTACTGTTGGGGATCTTGCATGTAAATCCTGCCGGAGAGTATTTGGTAGTTCTTTGGAAACCGGGTTAAGGATCTGGAGCCCGTTGAAATCTCTCCGTTGGGGAATAAAAGATGTGGGTTTCCTCTGATGCACTATCTGATCAAGTTTCAGGTCTCGCTACTAATGCTGGGGGAAAAGGGGAATTGTTGAGAGATATTCTGCTGGGGATAAGTACCTCGGCGGGGATGAAATGCTATTGCTCGAAGACTGATGTAACATGATTTAGTTGAGTGGAATCACTGCTCGGGGACTAACGTATACTCCTCTGGGGAAGGTTTGTTGTGAGTGACACCTCTGTGGGGATCATGCTCTGCGGGGAAATGCATTGGTGACCTTCGTCGTCAACTCAATTCCTAGAGCCTGTAGTAATTACTTTTGTATGTTCACTTTTCGCATGTTTGTAAATAGATATTTATTGTCAAATACATATAATCATTCAAAGCAATCGTTGGACTCTATGCAAACGACAACAGTGAAAATTGTAAAGAGAAAGAAACTTGTATTTATTTGAAATGTATGTATGTAGTTTGTACACAAGAAAAGTAAAAAGCTATGCGAAGACAATCTCAAGTTCCAACTATGCTAGTACTCATATATTTCAACTATCTCATCTCCTTGTCGAGAAAGTGAGTAGATTGATTTTCCATTTGAATCTTGATCACGATAGTAGTCTGAAGTAGGTGATCCGACGAGACATAATCGTACGCTTGAATCCCTAACTTTTGCCTAGACCGCCTTTTCGGTTTTCCGGGATACCTTTTTTCCCAAGCCGCCTTTTTGTGTTTTCGACTTGCCGGTGTACATGTTTTGTATATATCCTTAACTTTTGCCGAACCCTTTGGTTCGCCAGATGCCCTTATTTTTGCCTAGGCGACCGACCTAGCGGGTCTCTTTTATGTAGTATTTTTGACTATGTCCGCTTCAGGTGGAAGTCTTCACCATCCATGGTGCTAAGTGTCATAGCTCCCCGAAAATACCATTTTGACTACAAACGGTCCCTCGAGGTGGGAGTCCATTTGCCCACTGGGATCACCTTGTGGAAGAATGATGCGCTTGACTACTAGATCACCGACTTGGTAGACTCGATGCTTGACCTTCTTGTTAAATGCTCTAATCATTCGCTTTTGATAGATCTGTCCATGGCACATGGATGCGAGTCGTTTCTCATCAATCAAGTTAATCTGTCAAGGCGAGTGCGATCCAATCATCTTCGCTTAACTCGCCCCGAGGACTCGGGTTGAGGGTATCCGAACCTCGATTGGTAGGACTGCTTCCATACCATATACAAGAGAGAAGGGGGTTGCCCCTGTGGATGTTCGTACTGTAGTGCGATAACCATGAAGAGAAAATGGTAACATCTCATGCCAATCTTTGTAGGTTACTGTCATCTTCTGTATGATCTTCTTAATGTTCTTATTGGCGGCTTCCACAGCTCCATTCATCTTAGGCCGATAAGGAGAAGAGTTGTGATGCTTGATCTTGAACTGTGAGAGTTCGGTGATCATCTTATTGTTGAGATTAGAGCCGTTATCCGTGATAATCCTTTCGAGTGCCATACCGATGATAAGATTATGCTTGATGAAACGAGCCACAACATTCTTGGTAAGATGCAAACGAGGTCGCTTCACCCACTTGGTGAAATAATCAATTACCACAAGGATGAAACGATGTCCGTTGAAGTCGGGCTTGATTTCTCCGATCATGTCAATGCCCCACATTGCAAAAGGCCAAGGAGCTGTTAGAAAATTCGAGGTACCGGAGGTACGCACTTTGTCCGCATAACCGCATTTGTGACAAGATCGAGTGAAGGGTGACAATCGCCTTCCATGGTAGACCAATAAGAACCTGTTCTCGTAATCTTCTTAGCCATCGTATCCAATCGGAGGGTACCAAATGTGCCTTCGTGTAAATCTTCCATGATACGCTCGCCGCTTTCCGGTCTACACTGAGTAAGCACAAGTCGTGTTGCGCTTGTATAAGATGTCGTTCTGAGGAAGAATTTGGATGCAAATCTTCTAAAGAACTTCTTATCGTTGATGATGCCCCTGCGGATATTCCGAGTCTCAAGATACCTCTTCACGCCATAGTACCAAGGTTTCTCTTCCGTATCAAGCTCATAACAATGTATGGTTCGTCAATCTTCTCAATGATGATCCGGGAGCCTCGTTGTCCCATCCGACCTTGAACATAGATGACATAGTAGCCAATGCGCCGCTTAACCGATTCTCTTCTCGTGGAATATGATTGAAAGTAATCTCTTCGAAGTAGGGGATCAAACTCAAAACATGCTCGCGATATGGAATAAGATTTGGATGCTTCGTATCCCACTCGCCTTTAATCTGACTGATCACTAAAGCTGAGTCTCCATACACTTGTAAGAACTTGATTCTTAAATCAATAGCGCTTTTAATACCCATGTTGCACGCTCGATTCGGCCATGTTGTTTGTGCAATTAAAACATAATCTGGCGTGAAAGGAGTATGTTCGCCTGTAGGGGATGTAATGATGGCGCCGATGCCATTGCCAAGTGCGTTTGAGGCTCCATCAAAGACCATAGTCCATCGGGATCCTTGTTCAGGTCCTTCGTCTGGTCCTGGTTCTTCGCAATTGGTGACTAGTAAAACATCTTCATCCGAAATTGAATCGATAGATCGATAGTCATCTACGGCTTGATGAGCCAAATGATCGCTACCACACTCCCTTTGATTGCTTTCGAGAAGTGTACTGATGTCGATTCGGTCAAGATCATTTGCCATCTTGCTATTCTTCCGAGAGAGCTGGTTTTCAAATATGTATTTTATCGGATCCATCTTGGAAATCAACAAGGTAGTGTGGGTCAACATATACTGCCTTAGTCGGCAGCAGCCAAAGTGTTGCAAGTTTTCTCGAGCTGTGAGTATCTTGTTTCATACGGTAAACTTTTTGCTAAGGTAGTATATTGCATACTCTTTTCGACCTGACTCGCCATGTTGCCCCAACACACCCCATTGAGTTCTCTAACCGCCAAGTACATGATAAGAGGTCTTCCTTCAAGCGGCATCGGGATAGGAGGATTCAGAGGGTATTCCTTGATTTTGTCAAAAGCGATCCGCAATCGCTGCTCCATTCTACCACTTGATCTTTCTTCAATAACTTGAAGATTGGCTCGCAAGTAGCAGCTTAGATGTGCAATGAATCGCAATGTAATTCAATCGTCCCAAGAAACCTCGACTTCTTTCTCGTGCGGAGTCGGCATCTCTTGAATGGCTTTAACCTTGGCAAGGTCAACCTCAATACCTTTACCATCGACAACAAACCCTAGGAGTTTTCCAGATCCGACTCAAAGGTGCACTTGTTATTAAGTCTCGTGTTCTTTCTTCACCGAATCGAGCTATCAACCTCTATCTCGTGATGAATCATGTCATGAAATAATGTGACACCCAACGTAACCTTGTAACAAAAGTGCCCCAGTAACAAAAGTAGTCTTTCCATGTCTTCGTGGAGCCATTTTGATCTCGATTGTAACCGAGAAACCATCCATGAAGGAGAAAACCTTATGCCGAGCGGTGTTGTCAACCGTAACATCAATATGAGGAAGTGGGAAATCATCTTTCGACTCGCTTGTTCGATCTCTAATCTACACATTCGAACTTTGCCATCCTTCTTAGGTATGGGCACCACATTTGCAACCCATCGTGGATAAGAAGTAATAATAAGAAACCGCGTTGAACCGCTTCATAACTTCGCTTTAATTTTCTCGTACATCTCGTGATGCATGCGATTTAATCTTCTGTTTCACCGAGAAAACCTTCTTTGTCGGCAATCTGTACCACAATATCAATGTCCGGACTGCATGTCTTCGTATGACTAAGCAAAACCTCAACATAGTCTCGTAGCATCTGTATCAAACTTTCTTTAACACTGTTCTCAAGACCCGCTCCTATCTTGATCTCTTTTCTGCTTTCATCAGCACTCAAATTCACAACCTCAACTTGCTCTTCGTGGCTATATAACTCGTTCTTCTTGTCAGTAGCCTGCAAGTTCTCCGGCACTTCACAATCTTCCTCACCTTCGTCTTCGCTTGGTAGATCGGATTATCGAAGTCATATTTAGCAATAGCATACCGTATGAACGAGATTCGAGTGATTCTCATAGTATCACGTGGTGTGTGTAAGAAACACATAGCTTTTGAAGGGGTGATAAAGTAAAAGAAAGAAAACAACAATTGAATGCAAAAGTCCAACAATTTTATTGAATGAAAATATGCAAATGATGGATAATAACCTCACAACGAGCCATGATGCCCCGGGCAAGGCACTAGGCTTTAGAGTTTATTGTTCAAAACATAGAAAATACGAAAAGCAAAACAAAACAAGAGAAATTACTCCTGTCTAAAGGAGATTGGTATGACGTCTTCAGTCTTCCAATTGCTGAGTCCGTTGTCGGGAGTTGGGAAAATCCAATCACTGATGTTGAAGTCGTTGTCATCGTCTTCTATAGCATGGATTCCACTCTGGCTGATGCGGAAAGGAAGTTGGTCGGCACGTTCGCGGCGTATCATCTTCTGACCTTTGATGGTGAAGCCTAAACCAGTCTTGTCAGATTTGAAAGGAAGATCAGGGAGCCGTCCCTAAATAGTACTACCTCCTTCCTTAACAGCAGCTTGAGCATCTTTCAGCGAGGCCATCCTAGGCGGAACTTGCGTAACTTCAGAGTGACGGGAGAGTCAACAGCATGACTGGGATTGTTTCAAAAGCTTGACAGGAGTCTCGAAGAATTCACCTCTACCTCGAGGTATCGGAATGATCAGATGATCGACCATATATTCTTCTTCACCACATATTGTGACAACCTTCCTTTCACCGGTACTTGGCGATGCAGTAGAAGTAATGTTCTCGCCCATGTATCCAAGGGCGTCCGAGTAGGCAAGAATAAGCTGGACGGATGTCCATGACAAAGAAAGTGGAATCAAAAGTTTGGGAACCGACTTTAACAGGCAAAATGAGCTCTCCAAGTACTGTTCGCTTAGAACCATCAAAAGCTCTCACAACTATGTCACTGGGCTTTAGAACCAATCCTTCGACATCAAGTCGATCAAAAGCAGTCCTCGGAAGGATATTCATAGCGGAACCGGTGTCTACCAAATCATGAGATAATGTACCGCCTTGCATTCGACAGAGATGTGCAAGGCTTTGTTATGCTTCTTTCTGGCAGGAGTCAAATCAGCATCAAAGAAGCCTAGGCCGTTGTTGGCAGCCAAGCTAGCAATACAAACTTCAAACTGATCAGTAGTAGTGTCTTGCGGTACGTGAGCATTCTTCAGAAACTTCACCAAGGATTTAGCATGAGCCTCAGAGCACAAGAGCAGAGCAAGCATGGAGATCTTGGACGGAGTCTGTCCCAACTGTTCCACAACGTTGTAGTCACTTTCTTGATAATCTTCGAATTTCCTCCATTTCTTGTTTGAGGTGTCTTCAAGAACTTCCTTTGGCACTTCTGAGCAGGATGAATCGTTCTTTCCTCTAGCTTGGGAATGGATTGAATAGTGGAATGCGAATGGAGTCGCAGTGTCTTTGGGAGGAGAGATATCTGGAGAGAATACTCTTCCGGTTCTGGTCACCTTACTTGATCGGTGATGTTGTCAATGTTAGGAATGGTAGCTTCAATGGTCAAAGGGTCTTGCTTGACGCCATGATAGTAGACATCAGATCCATAATCCCAAGGAATAGCTTTGTCAGAGGAATATGGAACTGGTCTAGGAGAAGTAATGATGAGAGGTTCCACTCTAGGCACAGGATCAGTAGAGGAAATCCTTATCGTGTTAACATCAGCATAGTCTTCTGGGAAATCGTTGCCCCATTCGGTCGCCTTAACATCTTCAATAGGAATTTTGTAGCTTTCGGGAACAGTGTACTTCACCATGTAATCATACTTTCCACTTGGCTGCCCCAAGGTATCCCATGCAGACGATACAACTTCATTCACATCTTCGATCTTTAGTTTCTTAGACATGTCTTCACACAGACTCTCCACAGGTGGTTTCAAGAATAGTATTTCACGGTTATCCATCATGCACTGGACACGTCTTCTCAACCAAGCACAACCATCAGGTGCAGATAGGCACCAACGACAATTCTCTGGGCATCCTGAGTTGACACCGGCTTGCAACAAATTCTTCTTAACAGTCATCAGAGGAATGGTCAAGTCATCTATGTTGAAAACATAAGTATCTTCCCCAACAGCATTGGAACTCTTGTCATGGTTAGGCATAGGCGCGTTGATCATATTCGGAGTCTCAACAAGAGGATCAAACTCAATCTGCTTAGCTTCAATCATATCTTGAATTTTGTTCTTCGAGCCCAACATTGTCGTTGTCGTGCCTCGGGCGTTGGAGTGGTAAGCACACTTAGCATTAGGATTGTATCTCGAGAGGAGGTATTGACACCGAGGAGGATCCTTCAAAGTAATCACCGCTTTCAACATGTGTTGCAAGGCTTGTGACAACGGCATGTTGATCTTCGAATTGTCTTCGTGCGCTGCTCGCTACGCTGTCTCACCGAGGTTGTGCCGATGCAGGATCGAGATCACAACCGCTTCACGATTGAGCACGGTCGGTCTTGGCTCGGCTTTTCTCGACCATACACAAGATTAGTTTCTTTCTTACCACCAAAAGATCTCTTCACAAGATTCGAAGATGACTTACATGAATCTTTCCACTCTTGATACCAGCTTCAATACGTTTCCTTCAAATATCACCGGTGAATCCGTCAAGAGTTTCCAATCGATGATTGAAGAATGGACCCGCCGTTGTTCCCATAAACATATCAACCAACTCCCTATTGGACAAGGGTGGTTGAACTCACCGCTAGATCTCTCCATTTCGAGCATACTTTTGAACTTCTCATCACGACCCATAGACATGCTCGTAGTTGCATGCGAGTGGGTTTCAATTCGTAATTGTACTCATACCGCTCAGAAAGCATCCGCCAAATCACCCAAGTACGGATACGGTCATTCTCTAGCTGATAATACCACTCCAATTGAGTTCCGGACAAACTCTCTTGAAAATAATGCATCCACAATTTCCTGTCATCAGTGTGGGGGTTGATCTTTTGAACATAGGACTTCAAATGCAGCTTCGGACAAGACATGCCATCATACTTGGCAAAAGTTGGAACTTTGAACTTGGGAGGAATCACCACACCAGGAACAAGACTCAGATCATCAAAATTCAGCCCGAACATCTTCAGGTTTTCCACAGCATTCAGACGGTCCTCAAGTTACTTGTACTTGTCATCTTCATCAGAGTACTGGTCATGATCATAGCGATCTTCTCTATCTTTCTCAGACTCACGCTGGCTGCCTTCTTCATTGCCCTTAACACTCCCCTCATTCTTGACACTTCCATCAAAGAGCTCTATGCGACTGACCACTTTAGGACCACCTTTGTAACGTCTGCCCATGTTGAGAACACCAACGACCCTCTTCTTTCTGTTGATGAGCTTCTTCAGATCTTCTTGGCCTTGGACCAAGTCGTGAACATCTCCTCGAACCGAGCATTCGAGCTCGGAGATCTTTGATGATGTCAAGAGCCATTTCTGCTAAAATAAATAGCGAGAAAATGAGAAAACCAATCTTCGATGTACCTGTTATGAGATGTTATGCTATGATATGCGATATTTATGCAAATGCAAATGCAATGTTTTCAAGGACCTAAGAGATTTAAATTTGTTAAACAAGCACGAACAAACATTTATTAGTTCCCTCTTATTCTTTTTTTTTCTTTTAAGTACAAAAGATAGTTCAAAACAATAAAAGAAAGGCATCAAAATCCTAAAGCTCTAAGTCTCCCATGGGCGCTTCCTCTTGGTGCCGAGGTAGGCGTTGATGTTCCGCTCCTCGTGAAGTAGCTTTGTTAACTCTAGTATCTTCTTCTCGCTTGCATAACACTGAGCTTCAAATGCATCCCTTTCTTCTTTAAGCTGAATCCAGGATCTCTTCAAGTCTTCAAAATCGGTTGGCATGTCGGGATGGAGAACAGTATAGGGTACGTCACCTATAGCAACAGGTTCCATAATTACTGGTAAATAGGCGTGAATGGCATCATGAGGTTTTGAGCTCGAGCTCGCACCCATTTGTGGTAAGGTTCCCAAGGAATGGAGTTCTGGTGCCCCAAAGTCTTGGTATCAGTCTTTTTTACCATGCCCCAAGCGTGTGTGAACCTTCGTCGGTAATTCTGGAGATCGTGGTTGTAGTCGAACACAATGTCTTGGGGAAGCATATCATGAGGACCATCTCTTCAAGCAAAACCAAACTGACGTAGAGCTAGAGAAGGGTTGTAAGTAATACCTCCCCTTATACCAAGGAGCGGTACATTAGGGAATTCTCCATAACGCTCAATGAATGTGAAGTCCTTTTGAGAGAAAAGATTCCAACGGATATCTGAATGAGAGAGTGACATTAGCCTTTGAGACCACTTCAACCTTTGCTCGTTCTTCAAAACTGATGGAGGAAGGTGCGAAATAAACCACCTGGAGAGTAACGGTATACAACACATGAGAGTTCCTTGTCTTTTAGTAGTACGAGTGTGGAGAGAATGTAGGATGTCTCCAAGTAAGGTAGGCACTGGATTACGGGTAAGAAACAACTTGATGGCGTTGACATCTATGAATTGATCCGAGTTAGGAAATAGAACCAAACCATAGATTAGCAAGGCCACAATATCTTCAAATGCATGGAAACTCATAACTTTGAGGAACTCTCGAGCTTTCTTAATCAGGAACTTAGCAAGTAAACCCTTAACTCCACTTCTAGTTTCCCAATTGGCTTCAATGTCTGAGCGCTTTAGGTGTAAGGCGGATGCAATGTCTTCGTACCTAGGAACCTTTTCTAGACTGGTGAATGGCATTTGGTCAAGAATAGGTATCCCAAGTATCTTAGAGAACTCTTCCAAGGTAGGAACCAACTGGTAATCTGGGAATGTAAAGCAATGGTGTTTCGGATCAAAGAACTGGAATAGGACATGCATCATATCTTCTTCAAAATCGGAGATAACCAAGTCAAGTAGATAACCATGTCTTTTGATGAACTGGGCGTGGTCGGGAATTTCTGAAACCAATTCTTTGAGCTGAGAAGGTATACCCATGATGTTGATTCGGATAGCCTTTCTAGAAGCCATAATTCCCTACAAAACAGAGCAAAGATAAATCCCTAGGTCCTTGAAATATTTAGATATGATATGCAATGCGATGATGTCATGATGTCATGTTTAGCACACACAAACAAATCACACAATGAGCCTAGGTTTAAGGCTTGCATGAGGTATAGGTGATTACCCCACCAAAAGTTTGAGTTGGTTCATCCTGTCCTATAATAGTAACCGGGTTCTAGGAATCTCATATCATTGATCTTTCTCGTAGGCATTTATTTCAATACGACTGCCAAGTGGTCGACCAAAAATATCCCAAAAGTCTGATCTTAATGAGCGTAGCATCGAGTATCAGCCAACCTTAGTCTGCACCAAAGTCGGCCATCTCACTACCTTCTAATGGCCATGATGGGTCAATTAAGGTTCTAAAAGTGTAGTTAGTGCTTGATGACACCACGCAGAAGCCAAATACTATCCTTAACTTGGAAATGAAGAGTATCAGGACATCCAAAGTGTCACACTAACGTAGCCATCATGTTGACCGTTTCGATATACGTCTAACGGTCGCGATGATTTATTGCTACTTACCTAAAAGGAAACCCGGATCCGGGTGTAGAATCCCCCACAAATATAATACCCAAGCAACCCTTAAAGATAAAGCATGCAAATAAAACAGAAAATAGTAAAAGTGATCTAAAAATCCCTAAGGTATTCTCTCTTTAGGGTGTCCGCAGCAGAGTCGCCAGTTCTGTAATACGGTGAACTGACTTTGAGATTTTTGTATCGCAAATGTGCGGATAGCAAGAGTCGCCACCGACTTTTCTTTTATCCAATTAAGGGAAGGTGAAAAGAACAGGAAAAGACCTTCGTTAGATTCTGATTAAGGGAGAAGGTTATGAAAAGGGAAGGTATTAGCACCCCTTTCCATCCGTAGTTATCTACGGGCTCTTAGTTGCTCTTAGATCATTTTCAAAAAAATTGCTTTCTGTGTGTTTTAAAAAATGTTTTTGAAAAGACATTTCGCTTTGACTTTGTAATGATTCATGTAGGAATGTATACAAAGTGTTCGGAAATGTTTTGTTTTGAAAAGTGTTTGAACTTTGACAAAAGTGTGTGGTGTGAAAAGTATTTTGTTTGAGCAAGCAACTAAAAGTCTTATTACCTACTCAAAATGGTCTTTTTCGTGTTATTTTATGTTCCTTTAGAATAGTGTTATCCGTACCATTAGTTGGTAGGTAACCCTATTCGTTGGAAGTAAGCGGGACATTCGAAGGGACATCGTATGGTCATAGAAAGCAACTTGTAGGAAGTATCCTAGCACATTCGAAGGGACTATCATCATTTTTTGCAAGCGACAATCGAGGGTCAAGATCATGTATTCAAAGGCGACATCGTGGGTCTATGATCTTTGTATCGAAGGGTCTATGATGATTTGTTTTGAAGGCAACGGTGCTAGAATACCTCTACGTTTGAGTGACATGACCATTTGAATTCGTAAAGGCAACGAAAGAGAATTACCCTAAGGGGTGTATGTGTGAAAAGAGTGTGTCAATTCAGATATTTTATCTTGGAATTATGAGTGATCTATGTCCAATTTTAATCTTGCCATACACGCCTAATTACTAGCAGTTTATAAGATGCGGAAGGTAAATAGCGGAAAGGTAAAGTGCGGAAAGATAAATCCTACGCTATTACATGACTTTGGGGCAGATACATAATTGAAAGTGCGGAAAATAAAAAGTCCTAATTAAACTATTACATCCCATAGGCAATTACATAATTGGAAAAGAAAAGCGATAAAAATTGTCCGAAACGGTATAACCTGTAAATAGATGCAAAATCGGAAAACGGAAGAAAATTGCATAAGAGGAAAATGTTAGTAAAAATAAGCATTTTTGAATGAGAAAAAGTTTTTATGCAAATAATGACATTAATATGATAAAATAATTTTTTGGGAATTTTTGGAGTTAATTTGATAATTTAAAAACAATTAAAAGTCATTTAAACAATTAATTAGCAATTAAATTAAATATGCATGCAAAAATAATATTTTTAATTTTAAAAATTAAATAAGTATTTTTCTGATGAGTATGCAAAAAATGAATATTTTTGGTGTTTTTTAAATGCATGATAAAATATTAGAAGATAAATTAAATTGGATGGAAAATATTAAAGAAAAATAAGAAAATATGAAAAATAAGAAAAAGTTGATTTTCAAACTTGTAAAAAGGAGATGGTCCTCCTCAGATTCGAACCCACGCCCTTTGCAGATATCCACTAACACGTTGCCAACTGAGCTGTCTTGCTTTTGTGTTTAGAAATTGAAAACGTGTGAATATGAATGTAAACGTGTCATGGGTTTGAATTCAAACACAGTCAGCCATGTGGACCCCGGTCAATACGAATGGACGAATCAGAGATCTCCCTCGCGCCATGCCAGCCTTCACCGGTCAGAGCCAGTCAACGACGCCGGAGCCCTAGCTCCGGTCGTCTTCTCCGGCCAACCTGAAATCAAAACTTGCAAAATACGCGAAATAAAAAGTTCTAAGGTACCCTACCCCTAAATCGAGGGTCATGAACACGATGGTGCCATTAGTTTCGATTGAATCGCCTGCATAAGCCGGTTCAAGAAGACAAAAAAACCCTAAACATGGAAACCGTGATTTTTACGTGCAAGCTATGAAACGATGGCCCAGATCACTCATATGGAACCTCATGAACACATTGGAACGGTTAGAATCGATTAAAACAAGTAGGTAATAAAAATGCAATTTCAAGAAAATTTTGAATATGTATGAACATGTATGCATCGATTCAGGCTGTTTCAATCATTGGTAATGATGTATACTTACTCAAACTTACCCTAGGAATGCAATGGAGTGATTGAGAGAGGCTGAAAGTGGCTGGAACTTGAAACACGATTTTGACAATTTTGAGAAAAAATTTGGCAAAATAAGGGTTGTTGTTGGGGCTAGGGTTTCGTCTCTTGTCTTGTGCAGCTTGCTTGGTATTTATAGAGTGAAATATGAGAGCAAAGAGAGTGAAAAAAGATTGGATATTGAATGTGCAATAAATTTTTTCAAATAAAATCAAATTTTGGAGAAAATTTGATTTTCTCTTCCATGTGAGAGCTAGCACGAATTTGGTATGTTTTGTGGGCTATCTTGGACCTCAAGCTTGATAAAAATCCACTCCTCTTGAAAATATATCTTATTTTCATATTTTATATAATTTAAATTTGAATTAAATGGTTTTAAATTCAAAAATAAATCAATAAAATAGAAAATTGTCATGGCAAGGCATACATAGGTCACAAATAATATTATGATCAAGTTTGGATCATAAAATTATAGGCCCATTTGGAAAAATTCGGATTTTGACAAATATCTCCTTTTGTGCAATTGTTCAAAAATGCCCAACTTGTACAATGTGTATTTTGCTCAATTTTCCACATTTTTTAGTGTTCTTGGACTTTTTAGAAAGCTCTAAGTGTCCTCTAACCAACCGCTTTGGTTTCATCTCAATTGGAGTTTCTAATGTCAATAAATCTTCAAAACAAAATGTTGACTTTTTGTTGACTTTGAAAAGGACCTGTAATGTTTTGATTCATACCTTCCAAATGAAGCATTTTTTGAACATTCTTGTGAGACATGAAGTTGTAGAGAATTGAATTTCCTTCAAAATGAGAGGTGGTGGAAAAATTTCTGAGAAAGTATGAAGAAGTTATGCTCAGTCAAATTTCAGTTGACTTTTCCCCAAGAAACCCTAATTTGGAAAGTTTGACTTTTTGACAAATCTTGAGTTTTCTTGATGAATCATGATCAACCTTTGATCAAATGATGAATATAACTTCAAAATGAGGATATTGACCAAAAATCATGAAGTTTGACTGTATGTTGACCATAGTTGACTTTTTGTCCAATACAACTGATTTTCAACCATCTGAGCAATTGTCTGAGGAAACTTGACTTGTGAGGCTTGAAACTTGACATGGAGAAACTTTGAAGCATGTGAGGAGGCATGATGACCATTGGAGATGTTGGAAGTCCATCTTCATCTGAGGATTTCCAAACCCTAGTTTGGGTTGATTGTCTAGGAGAGAGTTTGTTTGATCAACCCTTGAGGAATCCTTGAGTGTAGATGTATGAAATATCTTGAGAAGTAAGAGGGAAAATTTTGGGGTATGACACCATGCTTACCATTTCGGTAAAATCCCCGGGAGCGCTGGCGACCATGCGTTCGTAGTAGAAAGGGCCAAGAGTGTTCAGGAAGATCTTAGTCATTTCTTTTTCTTCTAGCAGTGGATTAACTTGGGCAGCAATTTCCCTCCAACGTTGGGAGTATTCTTTGAAAGTCTCCTTTTCCTTTTGAGACATAGACCAAAGTTGATCTCGATGTGGAGCCATGTCAAGATTGAATTTGTACTGTTGGATGAAGACTTCGCCTAGGTCATTGAAAGTCTAGATGTTTTCACTATCTAATCCCATGTACCACTTCAGAGCCGCGCCAGTGAGAATGTCTTGGAAATAGTGAATGAGCAATTGATGATTGTCATTATATGTAGACATCTTCCTAGCATACATTGTAAGATGACTTTGCGGCCAAGAATTTCCTCTATATTTTTCAAAGTCGGGGACTTTGAACTTAGCGGGTGTCCTTACACGAGGAACCAGACATAGATTGTGGGCATTCTTCCCAAACAAATCCTTTCCACGGATTGTTTTGATCTCAAGCTGCATCTTATGGAACTGTTCCTGGAGGTTTTCCATTTGGCCACGAGGATTCGTGTTGTCGCCTAGGTTATGATAGAATTCTTCGTCCGCAGTAGCGTGAACCACAGAAGTTGAGTCTGTCATAATCGGTTGAGAAACCGACATAATGACTTGAGGAATAGTTACTCCATGATGCGGAGTAAGTGTTGAGTTCTGCAAAGTAGGAACCTCAACTGTGGTTGCCGGTACTTCGGAAATGTTATGACGAAATCCAATGCCGAAATTGAAAGGCATGCCCCATGGATAGCCTTCTGGCATACTGAAAAGAGGATTACTGACTGCAACAGCTGAAACTGGAGTAGTAGTGATCTCTGAAATCGTCGCTTGATTTTGACTGTTTGATGTTGTTTGCTGATTTTGTGTAGCTGCCAACAAGCTTACCAAAGAAGTGAGTCTTTCCACCTTTTCCTGAAGTGTTGTCACTGTGCCACGGAGCTCAACATTTTCTTGTTCAAAATCATCCATTGCTTTTCTTCTGTTTGCACGAGTATTGTATCTACGAGCTGACTGTAAACATAGTCGAGAAACTCTAAGACATGACATCTTGACGATCTCTGGAAAAAATTCCAAAAGATAAGACTCTAAATAACAAACTCGAGATGCAATGTATGATGCACGATTATGAATGCAAAGAGAAAAGAATTTCCAAAGAATTTACGCTAAAAGAGAAATTTCTTGTAAACATTTGGATGGAAAACTCTTATTTTATTAATATTCGAAAGAAGATTACAACAAGTTTTTTTTGGAGCATAGCTCTTACAATGATAGAATAAATGATAAAGATAAAGCTAAACTAATTAAGCGTCTTCGTCTGATGAAGAACCAAATGCTTAATGCAGCTTCAACTTCAGGATTTCATTCCCATAGTAAGCTTTCAGCTCAGCTTTCTCAGCTTTTAGCTTGTTAATGACCTTTTTCCAGTCGTCTGGAGCAGGATTGCTAATTGTCATTTCTTCAAGCTTTATTTTCCTTTTTTTGATGTATTTCTTGATCGCATCATCTTTTCGACGGATCTTCTCATCTTTCTCCATGAACCATTCATCTTGAAAGTAGAGCGTTTTTTCATGATCTTTGACCTGTTTGTTAAGTTTTTCATTTTCAAAGTCAGTCTTAAGAAACTTGTCTTCCAAAGCTTCTTTCTCTAGCCTCATCTTATCCAAAGTTTCTTGGTAATCTCCCATAGTCTCGATGGGAATGGTGGTAGACTTAGATACCATTGGGAACATGGGTTATTCATAAGCGTAAGGCATTCGAAATTCCTTAGCTCTTTTCTTTACCCAAGAAGTGTAGATTTCCATGGCTACACAATTCCTTGCATCACCTTTTTCTATCCTTCGAATGTGATGCCAAGCTCTTATCATTCTGGCTTTCAAACCTTTGGAGTCTTCCCCTTCACGATAAAAGTAATTTTCTACTGTAAAACCAAGGGGTTTACTGGAGTTTGCGTACCCAAGTTGACGTCTTGCCAACAATGCGTTGTAGTTAATTCCTCCTTTCGTACCAATGAGAGGTACGTTGGCAAATTCTCCACAGCTTTCAATGATTTCCATCTCATTGTTGGACAAGGTATACCAATGGATATCGTCGTTAGTAAGAGACATGAGTCTTCGAGATCAATGCCAACCATTTTTGTTTTCTAGGAAGATGGGAGACTTAGGCAAGTGCGAGACAATCCATTTGAATAACAGAGGTACACAACACACGTTAATTCCATCTCCTTGACGATTCCAATGATGAATGGAGAAATACTTGTCACCAAGCAAAGTGGGAACGAGATTTCCAATCAGAAAGATCCTTATGGTGTTGATATCAACGAAACATGGGACGTTGGGAAATAACACCAATCCGTAAATGAGAAAATCCAAAACAGCTTCAAAGTCTACCATGCTACCGGCTTCGGTAAATTTAAAAGCCTTCTCCATTAGGAACTTTGAAGTTAGTCCTAAGAGATTTCCTTTGGTAGTCAAGTTTTTGTCTATCTCAGATTTCCTTAAATGAGTCATTGCTGCGATGACTGCTGGCTTAGGAATGGCTTCTAAACCATTGAAAGGCACCTTATCAGACACTGAGATACCTAGGATATGTGCGTACTCTTCCAAAGTAGGAATCAACTGATAATCAGGGAAAGTGAAATAGTGATAGACTGGATCATAAAACTGAACGAAAGTTTTGAAAAGTCCTTCATCAACGTTAGTGTTCAGGACAGTTAAAAGAGTTCCATAGCATTTTCTGAAATCCGAGGGATCTTCTACCAAGGATGCTAACTCTTTTAACTTTCCTACATCATGAATTCTAAAACCGTATCCCTTGGTATATCTTCTTCTGACGTCCATCACTCTAACCTAAAATGTTTAGAAAGAAAAATCTCTAAATTCTTTGGAAATGGGAAGAGAAATAAGAATTCGATGTTTTTTCGAATGAATGCCTGAATGCCACAAAGATACAAACATGGTTAGTGGTTATACACACGTTCAAGCATTTGAAGTCAAGATCATGAGGGCAACGATAAGAACCTAACACGGGTAAGTTCTAAGGGCTTATTCACTTGCAAAACATGTTCTACTGATAATACAGGTTCAACGCTTCTCTTTGAAATATTATCGGATTTTATAAATACTTGAAGTCCAATAATATTTTTCAAGAAAAAATCGCCTGATCGTAGTCTCGCATGACAACTAATCCAAGTTTACACCTGAATAGCTTCTGCACTACACCCTAAATGGCCAGGATGGGTTATGTGTTCTACAGCCACTTAGCTTCGTTAGTTCCCTTGAAAGCAAAATGTCTTTGCAAATACTTGCTAAACACAAATACTCCCAAAACAACCTCCACTGAGAGAGGGATCTCAAATTAACTTAGTAAGTAATGAGACTTCTCACAAGTTAATAGGACTATACACCCACCTAGATCTTAAAATGCTTCTTAAATCCAGGTTAGGATTTCTTTCCATCAGATGAAATTGCGAGAACTAAAACACACAATAAAGAAAAACAGACATATGCACATATGAAAGCTTAACCCCTTTTTTCTTTTTTTTTGAAAACAAAAAAAAAGCTTGGTGCTCTTTAGCAGAGTCGCTTTTTTTTTTTTTGAAAATAAAAGTGAAGCGTTCTCCCCAGCAGAGTCGCCATTTTTTCTGTTCGCGTTAAGAAGTGACGAACGAGGGAATCGAATCAAAATTCGAATCTCTGGTTTGAAATGATTTACTCTTTTGATTTATTTTTAAAGATGCCGCGAGCATCAAGCTTTATTGTTTCCAAAACAAGAAAAATGCGATGAAAAAGGGGAAAGTTGCAATACCCTCAATAAATAATGATATGCGGTGCGACTAGCGTGAACTAGACGCAACGCATTGGGGAGAGATCTGAGTAAGGGGGTTTGTTATATAAAGGGAAAGATGTGGAACCCTATATATATATAGTTATCTATAGCCTTATTTATATATATGAATATTTTTTATATGCTTGTGTGTTTTAATTTGCTATTCTATTCTTGGGAGGGTTTCTCCTTTGGATTTTAAGAAAGGTAGGTCATGTGGGATCCTAGGTTTTGTTATTATTGTGCTCGCAAAGATCATTGGGATCTTCTGCATACATATCCCTTAATGGGAATCAGAGCATCTGTAGCTTGGATCTAAGGGAGCTATGGCTTTGTTTGGTTTGAGGGAGAAAGACGTATGCTCGCCAAGGATGAGACCTTGTGCCTACGTATTCTCAAAGGGAGGTTGAGAAAGTCAGAGCAATCGTAGTTCCCACTTATGCTAGTGGAAGCAAAGGGTGTTATTAATAGACAAAGACAAATTTCATCTTAATGAAAAATGTATCTAATCTATTTCATCACATACATTTTGAAGGGTTGATTGTTCGAAACTTTCATCGTAAGTATTAGGTGTTTTTCTTGAGTGTACAAGCGTTACCACTTACGAGTTAAGAAAGATGTTTAAAAGATGATTGAATATTTAATTATAAGTTTTGGTGTTTTTCTCGAGTGTACAGGCGTTACCACATACAATTAAAAGATGTTTTTGTTTGAAAAGAGTGTTTGAAAAGAGTTGATTGTATGTTATGTGATAGATGAGATACTTCTTCCATGGAGATGATAAATGTCTAAATATCGAGGAGAAATTGATTATGGATTAGGGGGATTCTTTTAAGAATCCCTTGGATCCTTGTATTGTAAGCCCAAGAGGAGGCATTCCAAGGTCATCGAGGTTTCTTATATTGTGAGCCCAAGGGAAGGCATTCCGAGGGTCATCGAGGGTCCTTGTATTGTGAGCCCAAGAGAAGGAATTTCGAGGGTCATCGAGGGTCCTTATATGAAGCTCAAGAGAAAGCTATAGGGTATGGTTGGCTTTGGCTTTAAGAGTGGTTTCACCGGGAAACCATCCTCTTAGGATTCAAGAGTGATTTAAGCGGGAAATCATACTCTCAGGGTTCTATCCTAACGCGGGTGATTCTTTGTATTGGAAGCCCAATAGGAGGCTGTTAAGATATTTCCAGGTCTCTTTCTTGTTTGATGCCCAAGAGAAGGCTAAACTCAACGAGGGAGTTCTTTTTGAACGAAGCCCAAGAGGAGGCTAACTCAGCAGGGGAGTTGTCTTATATGAAGCCTAAGCGGAGGCTAAACTCAACGGGTGAGTTGTCTTATATGAAGCCTAAGAGGAGGCTAACTCAGTAAATGAGTTATCTTATACAAAGCCAAAGAGGAGGCTAACTCAATATATGTGTTATCTTGTACAAAGCCCAAGAGGAGGATAAAGGGGAACCTAGTTGTTATGTTATAACTGAACAGTTATATAAACAAGTGTGTGATGTGTATTCACAAGAGTTTATCAAGGAAATATATAAACAAGTGTAACTTGAATATATACAAAGGGTTTGAGACTTACACCTTAAGGGAGGCCCATTGGTTTAAGAGGAGTTTCACCGGGAATAATGCTCCTCTTAATACCAATGGAATCGGTGTATAAACAAGCGGATGAAAACAAACGAATGAAGTTTGTTTATGCTTGAATATTTACAAAGATGATTGAATGTGTACAAGGAAATGAATATGTACACGAAAGGGTGGTTATGTACAAGGAAATAAATATGTACATAGGAGGGTTGGGACTTACACCGTGAGGGAGGCCCATGATCAATAAAGAAATTCAAGGAAAAACCTGGTTCGGTTTATCTTCGAATCTAGTTGATCATGGAAAAAGGTGTGTAAGTTTATTGAAAAGTTTTGAAAAATTTTTGAAAATGATTTTGAAAAGTGAAGTATATTCACAAGAAGTTTTGAAAAAAAGATTATGTTTGAAAATTGTAAAGAAAATATTTTTTTGAAAAGTATTAAAAATACTTAAAATGTATCATTTTAACCTAATAAAAATATAATCAAAAAGAAAATATTTTTGGATTTTTTTGACATAATCATAAAATAGGTATATTAAATGACAAGTGTGCAAAAAAACATCTCAACATTGGAAGTTTTGATTAGTTTTTGAAAATGTTGAAGTTTGTTAAAAACTTGAGAAAATTAGTGATAAAAAAGAGAGTTTTTGGTCCTAAGGAGGTTTGAACCTTGGATTTTTGGCTTAGAGAAGAGTTTTTCCACTGAGCCATGTGCTTGACTTGTCATTTAATCACCTTGTTTTAAAGGAGTTTTGAAAAAAATGAAGTCTTTGAAGAAGGTCAGAAGTTAGATGCTTCTGACGGGGGGTCAGAAGCTGGAGTTCTGAAAGGGGGGGTCAGAAGCTTGCTGCTTCTGAAGGACGTTAGAAGCGTGTTGCTTCTGGATGAAGTTAGAAGCTTGTAGCTTCTGGAGGATTCAGAAGCGTGCTGCTTCTAAAGAGTGAGATGCGTGATGCTTCTGAAAGGGGTAGCCTCAGAAGTGCTTCTGATGGTAGTAGAAGCATGCTGCTTCTGGAGGGTGAGAAGCACTAGAAGTGCTTCTGAAGGAAGTAGAAGCTTGATGCTTCTAGAGGGAGACAACATTAGAAGTACTTCTGAACGGTTAAGCATCAGAAGCGCTTCTAAAGAAGCAAACGTCAGAAATGCTGAGGCTTTTATTAAAAAAAAGGTACTAGGGGGATTCGAACCATAGGCCTTGAGGCGAAGGAAAGGATTAAGAGCGTGTTGGAAACCGTTGGGGCGGTAATACACCTGTTCACTTAATCACATCCAAGTGAATATATTATGAATCAAGTTTTGAATTTTGAGTTTCCCACTTCATCTTCTTCGTGACATCTCCATAGCCAAACTCAGATTCTCTCCATTTCTCATCAATTTGAAAAATGTAAAATACCACTCTATGCAGAATTCGAACACGAATTTAACCATATAACTTATTAAAGCTATAAATCAAAGATGATCATGAATTATGGAAATCCCCAAATGTAACCCTAACTGAACAAACTCATATATCTCAGGGCACGGCTAATTTTAATTCCAATTAAAGACCCAGATAGCTTCGCAATGATCATATGAACACTTACCTTTGCAAATTTTAGGCTAAAAATACATGTATCATGATATTCAAAAACGCATAAAAACTTACCTTGGCTGAAATTTTCAGAAACTAGAGGGGGACTTCCAGATGCTTTTTGTTGATCCCACGAGCTTCCTTGAGTGTGATTGAGTGTGTTCCATCACTTACCTTGCCTTGAAGGTCTCTGATTCCTCCTACCCAAGTCCAGTTGCAGGTTGTTGGTTTTGAAATGGAAGATGATGATGAAGTTGTTCCAGAACTGGTTTAAGTGTTTGGATAGTCTCTATATGTTGTATAGAGTATGTTTGAAGTAAAAAATCAGAACAAGCACGAGTGGATTTGGAGTTTGGAAGTTTTGGCTCAAAACTTGCACAAATGAAGTTTTTGGAGAAAACTGACTCTTGGCTTATTTTCTGATGATTTGAAGTTTCAAACAACTTCTAAATGATGTTTAGAAGATGTTTGAATGACACCTTTGGTTAGAACTTGCAGGATTTGCAATTTGGTATTCTAACCTCTTTGAAACTTTAGAAACTTGCAAAATAAGAAAGAATTGAGAAAACAAGTTCGGATTGTTTTTAGGTTTCCTTTTGAATGAAGTAAGAACCTCTATTTATAGGCAAGGGATTCTGAATGGGAAGGCAAGATAAACTTGAAGAGCTTGCAACTTAGAAGCTTAAGGCTTAAGAAAGGAATATTCTTCATTAAATGCACATGGAATGTTTTTAATCATTGCTTCAAAAAACTCAAGTGTTTTTATCCCTTCCAAATCATTTCCATCAGATTTTTTCTCTTAAATCCTATCTTATTTAGTGACAAGGCGTCTAGAAGGAGGAATTTGTGAAAAATGACCTATAGTTCTTGAAAAATGACTTGTAATTCATGGTTATGGAGCTCTAAGTTTAAATTTCAAAACTCTAGCTACACAATGTGTGTTTTCAAGTTCTTTGACATTTTGGAAAGCTTGTAACAAGATCTACAACTTTCATGTTTTGAGTTTTTCTTGAATCCAAATGGATCTAGGTGAAAAATGGCCATGAAAGTAAGGAAAAACTATGTTTTTTAACACTTGAAAATTCCAACTTTGACTTTTTGTTGACTTTTTCACATTTCTTGATTTTTTATGATCATGATGGATAATTTGAAATGACTTTATGATTGAAAAAGTTTGGATTTGAAAAAGTTGACCAAAAGTCAAAGGTTTGAGTTTTTGAACAGTTGAATTTTCATCAGCTGATTCAGAATTTGTTTAATGAAGAAACATGGATTTTGCAATGTTTTGAACCAAGAAATTAGGTCAATATGTTGCATTGAGGATGTTAAGATCAATCTTCAAGCAAATAGGTCATTCATTGTGCAGAAAGTCAATGATTCACTATCTTCGATCAAAACCCTAATTGGTCGATTTAAGGTAGATCATGAGAAAATGTTGGGAATTTGAAGATCAACTGTTGATGATTGATTAAGATAGATCAATTGAGGTGAGTGGAGACTCAAAGCCTAATTGATCATATCTTGAACAGATGAAATTTTGATAAAACCCTAACTTTGACTTTAGGAGCACACGCACGATCTATCCTGTTTTGAAACTGTTAGTGATGCAAAGATGCATATGTGAATGATATAAGGTGGTATCTTAGGTCAAAAATTGGGGTATGACAGATTGCTCTGGTGAAAGTAGCTTGGGAAGGACCAGTAGGTGGAAATGTTACTTGGGAGCTAGAGAGCCAGATGAAAGACTCTTATCCCGAACTTTTTGTCTAAGGTATGTTTTCGAGGACGAAAACTCTTTTTATTGGGGAGAGTTGTGACACCCCAATATTTTGATTATTAAATAATTAGAATTTTTAATTATTAATTTAATTAGAAATTTAATTATTGGTATTTTTAGATTATTGAAGTTATTTAATTAAAATAAAAGTGAGATTTGTTGGTGGTGTAAAGTGTAAAGTGGGGGTGTGAGGAGTAAAAGACTCTACTCACACTATTTGTTTTAATATTATTATTTTAGAGGAATAAGAATAAAAGGAATAAAAGGAGGAAAAGATAATTGAGATTTATTTTTGGAGAAAAGCATTCTACTTGAAAGTGAGAAGAGGGAAAGGAAGAGGAGAAAGCCAAAAGTGTCAGAATCCGACGAATCCTCAAGGAAAGGGGTGATTTTCTCTGATATTTATGCCTTATGAGTTTTGATAATCAATAGGATTGAATAAAATGTTAAGAATCCTGATTTAGGATTTCTAGGTCGTGTAGTAACAATGTTGTTTGCCATAAAAACCCCAATTGGAATACATGATCATTGTTATTATGTATATTGATGTTATGGATTGATTATGAAGAGAAATTCTACTGTTAATTTTATGTAATAATGCCTAATTTTTACTGCATATGTCGTGCTTTGAATTTTGGAAAAAGATTGGGTTGATTGGAATTACAAACAGTGGAAAAATCTGGTTTTTGGGTAAAAAAACGTAGCATGAGTCGACACATAAGGTTATGGGTCGATACAACCTGATATGTGTTTGAAACCCAGGAGCGTGGAAAAGGCTTGCATCGATACATAAGCCTTTTCATCGACTCATGAGGCATTTTTGGGATTCTTGGATCGACACATACGAGTTATGTATCGACACAAGTCAGCTTCGTATCGATACAAGAGAGTATGTATCGACTCATACTGAAGAAACTTAGAAAAACAGAAAATTGATTTGCGTATGAGTCGACTCATATGTTACTTGAGTCGATACAAGCTATGTATGGGTCAACACATGAGTGTTTGATCGACTCATACTGTTTAAAAACAGAAAATAACTTTTGGAAAAGTGTTTCAGTCATATCTTTGCGACCGTAACTCTGATTTAGTTGTAGTTGGAACCGTAGAAAAGCTGGAAGTATGAATTATCTTGTAAAAAAAATTTAAAAACCTTGTAAGTGAATCTTGTTGGATTAATATGACCTTCCGTATGAAGAATTCATTGTTGTCATGGTTGTTCGTTATTGTGATGTTGTTTATTCATGATTGTATTGATATCTTGTGTTGTTGTCGGTGTTGTTTATTCATGGTATGTTGTTGTTGATATCATGTTCTGTTGTTGAATGTTGTATGCTTTATGATGTGCATGCATATGCATTCTGGTGGAGTTAATTCCCATTGTGTGGAATTTGACTTGTATAGCCAATACTCGTACCCAGATGATTAGTGGTGGTGAGGCTGGATTCACGTTCAAATGATGTATGGGAGAATCGAGGATTAACGATGTGTCCTAGTTGGAATGGAACAGTGTGTGAATTTAGTTCACTGTCGGTACCACATGTATAGATTCTGCATCATATTTGTTTGGATTATAACATGTTAGGATGGATTCCAGTGTTATAGTCTGTTGTTTGTGTATGACATATGTTTATAACTTGGTGTACGAAGCAGATCTAATTATGTTGAATAGGGTAGACTGATGTATTATGATATTTTATTGCTTTTGATGAACTTATAATGCATTCTAATTACGATAAAGTCTCACCCTTACTTTGATGATTTCAGATTGAAGTCTTAGCTGCTTAGGAGTTGGTGAGGATGGCTCTTGAGCTATGCACTTAGTTTGTCCGTGTGTCAGTGTCATGCTCTGGTAGTTGTAACACTGGGGAACGTTGGTTGCAAGTTATATTTAAAACTCTGTTGTTCTTTTGGTTAATTTTGGGAATAATTATTGCTTGAATTTATTCCGTTTTTGATGATAATTACCGTTGTGTAGAACATGTCTTTTGGTTTAATTATTTTAATGAAGTTCTTTAGTGAAGCATGACAATTGTATGATATTTTCATTTAAATAAATTGTAATGCCCTTGTTTTTACATGTTAGCTCTGAAATAATTATTAATATTCGCGAGGTATTTTAGAAGGGTGTTACACAACACACATTCTTCAATGGCTCGTGAGATAACAATGCAACGTGACGCATGAATTTGGTATTATTGTGAACATTCTGATCACCTCCCTTCCGATTCAATAACATAGAATCAAATCCACGCTTCTGATCCGGACGATACCAAAGCCACCATTGTGAACCCAAAGTTTCATAGCTACTGTTTCCATTCAAGGATCAAGCCACATTGTGAACCCAAAGTTTCACCGCTACTGTTTCCATTCAAGGATCAAGCCCATTATGAACCCAAAGTTTCACCACCCAGTATTTCCCACTAAGGATCAAGGTCAACCATGTATGCATGTGCAGTTCATCAACATCATATGAAAATTAAGATTATTCACCAACCTTAACTATTTAAGTATATCACAATAATTCAATACATTTGAATTATCCACTATTTGCTCAACACCATGTTTCACAACAACAAGCAAAACATATAGCATTTACTATCACTACACATCACAAATAACACGTAACATACACTTCAACGCATGTTATTCCCAACATTCATTGAAATAACACGTAACATACATTGAAATAGCATTTGAATCAATCCAAACATATTTAATTATAATCGGATCAATTAATCACATACATGAAAATACTCCAAAAAATGTAATCATATAAGATTTCATGGAAAATGATTGTAAAAATAACTCTTTTGATTGCAGGTCATGCTAAGCCCGTCCTATTGTGCTAAGCGCCACTTTCTAAACAAAGAACCCTAACTTACATTACTTTTCGCCCTAAGCGTGCCTCTGATGGCGCTAAGTGCGGTCTGCGAAACAGAGAATTTTCTCTATCCCTTACTAACTAGTAACCTCAAATTGGGCTTAACACTTAACACCTCTTTATTACTTCTATTCATAAAATTAGGCCCAATACTAAATAATCACCTTTCTACTCATAAAACCAATTATTTAAATACTACACATTCAAATAATTTAATTTTCATTTAAATCACCCAATTAAATTAATTACCACATAATATGATAAATAATAATAATTAATAATTAACTATAAAAAAATCGGGATGTTACATGATACACCACATCGTTCGAACTATCAATTACTGGAGCAATAGTATCAAATTTAGATAGGTTGAATAGTTCCCTAGATGTAGGCACAAATGGAGGCCGAGTGCCTACTTCTCTCATGTGTTGGTTGTTACTAGTTCCTTCACGATTACGATTTACCATCTCACACTTTGTGTCAAACATCTTAGCTAATTCTACACTAGATTTAAATAGAGGCAACCAAAAATTGCCTGTAACTTGTTCACCCTTTTGTGTTGCATTCGTCTTCTTTTGTAACTTCTTCATTTTTTGTTATAACATTGAAAAAACAAAACATTAGTAATAATTTAATAAACCTAACAAAAGTAGAATTTTTAACAATCTATACAGATAGTATGCAACAAATTTAAATAGCTAAATACGGAAGTAATTAACCATTTATACATCAATCCATTAAATCAAAAAGAGTATCATCATAATTAGAATCCTCTCTATCACTTTCAGCTTCTCCCATTTCATGAGAAGGTGTATCCATTACTGTTGCAGGTATGTCTTCCCTAACCCAATTTAGTTTACCGTCACCATCACTATTTTCTCCATGAGAAGGTTCATCGGCTTGTAAGTTTGAAGAGTCACCAATGTTAAAGAAATCTCGTGGAAATGTTTGCAGAGCATAATGCCTGTTTGGATCAAAAGGGTCTTGGATATAGTAACATTGATGAACTTGAGAAGGTAGTACAAACGAATCATTTTGATAAATTTTATTATTGCAACGTACATAAGTAAATCCATATTTGTCTTTTTCAACTTCAAACAAATCACATTTAAAAAACACAAAGTTGAAGTTGCCATAATAGTATAACTCAATTATATCAACAATTGCTCCATAATAAGTAATAGGTTCTGTCCTAGGATTTCCATCCTTGGAGATAGCAAAACTTGAAGTAGTGAAACTAAAGTTACACCATTAATGATGTATCCTGGATACCTCTTTGCAACAAAATTTGGACCTCTAGAAAGTTTTTCAAGTTGTAATGACACATCATCTTTCTTGGCACGAGATTTAAACCATTCACCAAAATCTTTACTTTGACTTTTGGCCTTGGTCCACTTTTGTTTGTTAGTGTTTGAATTAACACTCTGATTATGCTCACTACAAAAGTCAATAATTTATATCTTAGCATAACTCTAACAGTAGGATTAGAAGACAAATACATAGGAGAACAAATATTTATTTTAGTACCTGATGTAAATTTGGAGTTCATTGCAATTGAATAAGATATATCGATGGGCATCATCCTTCGATTTTGCATCAAGATGAAATGGTTCACCTGCCCCTCCTAAAGGATGACCCGCGGTTGTAAAGTAATCATCTAAATCTGCTTCAAGTGAATCACTAACATCATAATTCTGACTCTTCCTATTCAAAAATGTATCTACATTGCTATGCAAATACCTTGAGCAAAATGCTATAACTTCTTAAGCCAGATACCCCTCGGCGATAGAACCTTCAGGATAAGCTCTACTGCGGACATACTTCTTGAGTTTACATAAGTATCTTTCGGTGGGATACGTCCATCAAAATAGAACAGGACTGCCCAATATAACTTCATTTACCAAGTAAATAGGCAAGTGAACCATTATGTCAAAGAAACATGGAGGAAATATCATCTCCAACTGACAAAGCATTTTTGCAATCTCCTCTTCTAAGTAATCTAAATCTTCCACGTGTATAACTTTCTTATATAGAGAGCAGAAAAAAGAACCAAGACGAATTAGTGGGGTTACCACCTCCTTGGGCATTGTGCTTCTTACTGCAATTTGCAATAAATAGTGTATCATGAAATGTTCATCATGACTCTTGTAACTGGATATTTTTTGTGTCGGCAGCTTGTACGTATTTTGAAATATTTGATGCAGTCCCATCCAGTAAATTGGCAGCCTTTATAAATCCACAAAAACTGACTTCTCGTGTGGAGTCTTTAAGAAACATGCTTTTGCAAACTCTACACGTCCTCCACCAATCTCCCATGGATGAAGTCTTTCTCTAATTCCCAAATCTTACAAATCATAGTGGGCTTTAATAGGATCTTTTGTCTTCTCCGTGATATCCAAAAGATTTCCAGTAATACTATCACATATGTTTTTTTCAATGTGCATTACATATAGATTATGGTGTAATGTATTTTGAGCCTAGTAAGGCAACTCAAAAAAATTTACCTCTTCTTCCACGGGCTATCAACTTTCTTCTTTTTCATCTTCCCGAATTCATTATTGAAATCTTTTAAGGTTTCAGGGATTTCTGCCTCGTTTAACATGCATGGTGCAGTCATATGTTCTTCTTCTCCATTAAATGATTTGACATCTTCTCTCCAAGAATGAGTTCTTGGTAAAAAGATACGGTGGCCTATATAACACATCTTATGAGTGTGTTTGAGGTAGAACGAATTGTTATTAGATTTACAACATGCACACACAAATTTTCCTTTGGTGCTCCAACCCGACAACATCGCATAAGCAGGGTAGTCACTAATTATCCATAAAAGAGTCGTACACATTCGAAATGTTTGATTCATTGAAGAATCATATATCTCTATGCTGGATTCCCATAACTCCTTTAGCTCTTCTATCAGTGGTTGGAGGTAAACATCAATATCATTTCTTGGAGATTTTGGTCCAGGAATCAACATTGACAACATTGTATATTAAGGTTTTATGGATAACCAAGGTGGTGTTTTGTATACCATCATCAAGACATGCCATGTACTATAAGATAAGCTTATTGTCCTTAATGGATTAAACCCATCACTCGCTAAGCCAGGTTGTCATACCCCAAAATTTGCACTCCTACTTCTCAAGACAATTCACAAGGGTTGACCAGACAAACCCTCTCCTAAGCAATCAATCCAAACTAAGGTTTTTCTCTTCTCAGATCAAAATAGATATCCAGTGCTCCAAGTGATCATCATGCCTCCTCATATGCTTCAAGGGATCACCAAGTCAAGTTTCAAGCCTTATAAGTCAAATCTGCTCATCCAATTGCTCAGATGGTTGAAAATCCGATGTATTAGAAAAAAAGTCAATTGTGGTCAACATACAGTCAAACTTCAAATTTTTGGTCAACATCAATATTTTGAAGTAATATCCATCATTTGATCAAGGGTTGAACATGATTCCTCAAGAAAAGTCAAGATCTGATCAAAAGTCAAAGTTTCTAATTAGGGTTTTTCAGACAAAAGTCAACAGAACTTTGACCAAACATAACTTTCACATACTTTATCAGAAATTTTTCCACCAAAGCTCATTTTGAAGGGAATTCAATTGTCTACAACTTCATATCTCACAAGCTTTGGCCAAAAATGCTTCATTTGGAAGTTATGGATCAAAACATTACAGGTCCCTTTAAAAAGTCAACAAAAAGTCATCTTTTTGCAAATAAGTGTTCATGAACATGGAAACTTCAATGAAGATGAAACAAAAAGGAGTGTTTAGAGTACATCTTTAGCTTTCTAAAAACTCCAAGAACACTCAAAAATGTGGAATATTGAGCAAGATACAAATTGTACAAGTTGGGCATTTTTTAGGAGAAATACTTAGCAAATGCAAATATTTTTCAAATGGGCCTGAGATTTTATGATCCAAACTTAATCTTGACAATATCCATGGCCTAGAAACTCAAGTGCACGCCTCCTCTCTTTTTATTTAATTTATTTTTTAATTTAATGATTAAAATTCAATTTTAATTAAACAAATTGCACAGAGTAAAATTATTACAAGTTGGGCTTGATTTGTACATGTCTTGAGGACCAAGAAAACCCATGAGGATTTCCAAATTCGTGCAAGAAGCTACAAGGCAAGAAAAAGCCATTTTTGGAAAGATTTGATAAATATTTACAAGAGAATATTTTTGAATTCAAGCCAATATATTTTCTCATTATTGTTGATCAAATCTCTTGCTCTCTATATATATGACAAGATCACAAGCACAAACCACGAAACCCTAGCCTCTTATAAACCCTAAAAAACTCAAAAATTCCAAGAAATTTGCAAATTCGGATTCCACATTCCCTCCGGTTTCAAGCACTTCCAAGCATTAATTCTTGCTCCTGAAGGTGCCAGGAGTTCATATCAATCATTACACAAAGCCAGAGCCTTCCAGAATGTGTCATCCAAGCCTCTTCGATTTGGTAAACTTCTGAAAATCGATTCTCTTAATCCATGCATTACTAACTAATTTTATTTGTTTGTATGATCTCAGGGTGTCCATTAGAACATGTTTGAATCATTAGAAGCAAGCTCTAACGTGTAAATCACGAAACACCATTGTTAGGGCGATCGAACCTGTTTTCTTCGAAACTCACTCTACAGTTTTTTTCAGGCCAAACGGTCACCACCACTAGACTTGCAGCCCTCGAATTAAGGGGGTAGGGGTACTCTTTTACTCTTTATCGTGGCTATTTTGCAGGTTTAGTTTTGGAGGCGACCGGAGAAGACGACCGTAGCTTTGCTCCGCCGTCTCTGACTTCCTTTGTTCCAGCAACTAGGTCCCACGCGTGTTTTGTTTGAAAATTCAAAAATAAGACACATCACCGCATATAATCTGATGGTTGTATTTCCAGAACAACTAAGCATCCTAGCTCAGTGGTCAGCGCACACGCGGGTATAACCAGGGGGTCTTGGGTTCGATCCCTGGTGACCCCCTTTCTTTTTTCTCACTTTTATTATTTTTCTTATTTTTCTTAATTTTCATTTCATTTTCTTTTCAAATTAATTTAAACCCTTTTCAAAAATCACAAAAATATTTTAGTTTCAGATTTAGGTTAATTAAACATTTAATTATTTTTTGACATAAAAATAATTTATTTTTCTCACAATTTAAATTGTTTTCATAATTAATTAATAATTAACTTAAAATTAGGATTTTCTACATTAAAATCAACCCAAAAAATATAAAAAATATTTTTCCTTTGCAATTAGGGTTTAGATATCTTCTTTTATCATTAGACATTTTTCTTGCATTTTATTTCACATTTAAATTTTAGAAGTCGATGTATAGGTCGCAAGGTTATTTTTATAACAGGCGTAGGATTTACGTTTCCGCACTTTGTAACACCCCAATATTACCCAAGGTTTTATATGCAAAAATCAGAGTAATTTAAAATTTCATAAATTAAATACTGAGGCGTCACACCTTCAAAACCAAATCACTTTAAACAATTCGCTTTAAAGTATAAATCTCGGATACATAGCCTCGTCGCAAATCATAAATTGATTCATAAAAATAAAACATCTCCTTTATTAAACTTCCTCATCAATATCATGTTTTCATAAGTTATGATTCTTATTCACAAAAAGAATAATAATAAAAGAACAACAACAAGACGACATAAATATCCCCGAGTGCTACGAATCATAGCGACACCTACTCGACTAACAGCAGCTATAAACTCCGTCTTCATAACCTGCACGTTACCAATATAAAGGTAACGGCGAAACAAGTAAAGGGTGAGATAATCCAAAACATATAACTAAAAGGCATGATAAAATATATATATATATATATATATATATATATATAGTTTCAGAATTATAAAGGATATAAGTTAATAAGTGCAATTCCAACACATATCCAAACGTCACTTACTTTGATCGCTATTCTAATGTGTATAATCTACACTATATCGCTATAACCTCATCGGCATAAATCATTACAACAACACATAAACTTCCATCACCACGAAATCATCACAAGTTAATACATCACTAATCAACACGACAATTATAAGCAACAACATCAAACAACAACATTGAACCATACTAATAACTTAATCAACATAAATAATATCATCACCAATTGGCTAAAGGCCATCATCGCTTTTGGCATAAAAGCCCATCGTCACAAACATCATCATCTCATATTGGCATTAAGCATTTTATCAAGTTAAATCATCGCAAAACTCATCATTTATATTCATCGCATGGTTATCACGAAATTATCAAATCACATTCATTTCATGTTCATCATTAAGATCATCACCAAACAAAACATCATATATCATCGCAATTAATATCATCCATCAATTAACAAAAACCCAACGCCAAACAACTCAAACATAAACATAACCGACTCCATGAGACACAACTATGTTATGCATGTGGTACCCGTCACTTTGTCCATAATTAGGAACACTTGGCATAAAAGCCTCGTCGCTTGGCATAAAATCCCCGTCGCTTGGCACAAAAGGCCATCGTCGCTAATGCAATGTATGTGACTCGACAATAAAACAACACAACACAAAAACATCATCATCGCTCATCAAAATTGGCATAAAGCCCACATTGCCATAATTTATCCAAAATAAGATAAATATATCATCGCGTCATATTTGCATTATGCAAAACATCACCAATAACTCATGCATTCACAAATCGAAAGCATTTATTAACAACATCAATATAATCATCACATCATCATGTACAAAGACATATATTATTGCATCGCAAATCATCAAGTATTTATTAATTAATACGTCGTCGCAAACATTATGTTTAATCACACTACATCATTACCAATTAATTCGCCAAATTCCAAAAATGGAAAAATAGTTAAACACCTATAATCGTCGGGAAATTCGTTCCTAATAACTGGCATTAATCATAATCGTCAACATCGAAATCAGATTGTCCATACGTGCCTTAAATCTACTAAAACGCAATCCGATTCAATTTAACCGTAATTTGGCCTATTTCGGGTCATTTCGTAAAAACTCGTAATTTCTAAAAACTAACCTCACCACTACGTTCTACACGTCAAACTTAGCTAGCACGTCAATTTTCGTTGAATTCAGAGCAACTTGATTCGTCGTCGAATTTACCGAAATCGGAAAATCGAAACATAATCGGGTTCCAAATTTAATCGGCTAACTTATGCCCTAGTTATATTTTATTGGTATAAACTATTGCTGTGTGAAAAATGAGAAAAACAAAGAAACAGAAACTATCCAAGGAAATTATGCAGGAAACCATGTTCTGCAGAAACAACATTTTCATCATACAGAAACGCATGACAGCAAAAATTCCACTGCCTTCCCTACACATGAGGGACGTGCGTCCCTGTTGGTTTTGAGAAGAGGAGACGGCTGCCTCAAGGAGGGGGACGGTCGCCCCACACATGGAGGTGGGCGCCTCCCCCATGCCACCTTCCATCCAATTCCTTTTCGTCTTCCTGCGTTTTGAAACAGTCTGTGTTTTCTAACAGTTTTCCAGTTTTCTTATTTTTTCTTCATTTCCATTTCATACTTTCATTTCTACTACTAGCAATGGAATACACCCATAATCCCTACTCCTAATCCAACTTTTCTAAACTATTTCAACAATCAACCAACCAAAACCCTATAAACCAACTATCAATTTTTCTCCCAAATCCAAAATATAACTATCAAACCTAACTATATGAGATGGAGAAATCAAACCCCTTACCTCTAGCTTGGTTGATTGCAAGATTCTCCAACAAAACCCCAACCTCATGCTTGTTCTTGCTCCTCTTCTTCTTCTTCCCAAAACCTTCTTTCTCTTAAGCTTCGAAGTTTCTATATTAGGCTTTGTGTTCACCAAATGGAAGGAAAGAAGGAAAATGGTTTTTATAATGTTGTGGTCTTACTAGCCAAGGGTGAAAAACCCAATCTCTTCAAAATTTAATTTTATAATAATATTAATAATATTAATTCAATCAATTAAAATAATTCCGAAATTAAATATCGGATCGAATAATATTTTACGGACCGAGTCACGATATATTAATAGATATATCATTTAATATAAATATTCTCGTCGCAAAATAAATATCGATCGGTAATTCAAAATTATTAATATAATATAATATTAATTAAAACAGGGCGTTACACACTTTACTTTTCGCACCTCTATTATGTATCTGCCCCAAAGCCATGTAATAGAATTGGATTTACTTTCTGCACTTTACATTTCCGCAATTTATGTTCCTTATATATTTAACTGTTAGTAATTAGGCGTGTATGACAAGATTAAAAGCAACATAGATCACATTAATCACAAGCTAAACATATCTGAATACAACACACTCTTCACAATCACACCCTCCCTTAGGGTATCCTCTCTTGTTGCCTTTCGAAACAATGGTCATGTCCCTCGAACGTAGGGATATCTTAGCACAGTTGCCTACAAACAATATCATCACAGTCCCTTCAATACAATGATCATAGTCCCTCGATGACCCTTGATGTTGCCTACGAATACATGATCTCGTCCCTCGATTGTTGCCTACGAAAATTGATGATCGTCCCTACGAATATGCTAAGGTATTCCTACATGTTACCTTCTATAACCATACGATGACCCTTCGAACGTCCCTTTACATCCAACGGATAGAGTTACCTACCAACTAATGGTATGGATAGAGCTACCCTAAAGGAAAGCAAAATAACATGGAAACCACCATTCTGAGTATGTAATAGACTCTTAATTGCTTGCTCTATCAAAATACTTTCCACGCCTCACACTTATTTCAAAAAAACTCTTCAAACACTTTGTATACATTCCAGCGTGAGTCATTACAAAGTTAAACTCTTTTCCAAACGAAACATTTCCAAACACTTCGTATACATTCCAGCGAGAATCATTACGAAGTCAAAGTGAAATTCATTTTCAAAAACATCTTTTCAAACACACACACAGAAAGCGATTTATAAAGTGAGCTCAGCAATTAAGAGCCCGTAGATAACTACGGATGGAAAGGGTGCTAATACCTTCCCTTTTCATAACCGCCTCCCTTACTCAGAATCTAATGAAGGTCTTTTCCTGTTCTTTTCGCCTTCCCTTAATTGGATAAAAGAAAAGTCAGTGGACACTCTTGCTATCTGCAACATTTGCGATAAAACACAAAACAAACAAGTCAATTCTCCCACCGTATCACACAAGTATTACATTGTGAGACTCACTAGCAAAATATAGATGAAGCTCGTTAAAGTCATTCCACGCTTTACCATCAGTTGGATGCCTCAATTTCCCATTCTTTGAGCGTTGTTCTTCGTGCCATCTCATTGACTAAGCTGTCTTCGAAACCATGAACGACCTTTGTAGTCTAGGAATCAACGGAAAGTGCCTCAAAATTTTTGCATGAACTCTATAATCCTTTTTCGATTGCTCATACTCACACCCTTCAGTTGGAGCATTTTCTTTTGACCGTGAGGCTTCACAAGTAGTGCAAGAATTGTCCTTTTCATGCTCTTTTCAAAACAGCATGCAATCAATTTGGCATGCATGGATCTTTTTATAATCGAGGCCTAAACCACTTATCATGACTTTTGTCTTGTAAAATGATACGGGAATTTTGTAAATCAGGAATTTTTTCTTTCAACAATTCTAAGAGGGCGGTGAATGAGGTATTTCTCAAGTTGTTAAGACATTTCAACAAGTAGAGTCGAATCATGAATGATATAGTAGAGAAGTCTTTGCATCCAGGGTACAGTTCTTGTTCTGCCTCTTTAATCAAATTGTAAAACTTTCTAGCATCATCATTAGGACCTTCATGAACTATGTATGCTTATTCCCTATCGATATATATGTCATGCAATAAGCCAGGAATGTCTTCATGTGATTCCTCTTGATCTTCCATCGCAACACCAATTCCCATAGACCTTTGAACTTTCTCCCCATGGTTCAACCATATGTCATAAACTTTTAGAAAACCCTTGGCTATTAATTGATCCCTAATAATATCTCTTGTTTTCCAATACAAATTTTAACACATGGCACAAGGGCATAAAAGCTCATCTCCTTGAGGTCCCCCGTTAGTGTAGGCAAAGTCTAAAAATCGAGTAACACCGTTGATTTACTCTTGACTAAACCAGGGAAATTTAGTCCACTCTTTGTCCATCACTTTATAAACTAAATATTTGAAACACAAAACAAAAAATAGATTCAAAACAGAACCAAAACAGAACCAAAACATGGGTGAAAGGGTGTATCGGGTTGTGAAGTTGTGAAAGATGATGTTTGAAGGAAACATGAAGAGGTTCGATGAAGTAAAGTGGGTTTTCAGAAGGTTGTAGTTGTATCAGAAGTTTGGGTGAAGATGGCTATGAATATTGATGATGGTATTGTTGTACCCCAATTTTTGCCCCTAAGATTCACTTATACATCATACCATTGCATTACACAAAGATCAATTGGTATCTCTCTCTCTCTCTCTCTCTCTCTCTCTCTTATATTTTGGTTTACCTTTGGGAGATTATAACAGCCCAGGCCCCTCGCAAGGCGCTCCCGGCACTATTACCTCATGATCTTCTATACCCCCCTCACTAGTAGAGTTTTTGCCTTCTGTGGGAATCAAACCTTGTACCCTGGGGTTCAAGTACATGTTCAATCCATTCCCACTACATATTGATCTAGTAGCTCAATCGGTAGTGGGGATGGATTAAACATGTACTTGAACCCCAAGGTAGAGGGTTTGGTTCCCACAGAAGGCAAAAACTCTACTAGTGAGGAGGGTAGAGAAGATCATGAGGTAATAGTGTCAGGAGCACCTTGCGAGGGGCCCACACTGTTATAAAAAATAGGTGCCTTTTTTTTGTAATAGCCTGGGCCCCTTGCAAGGAGTTCCCGACACTATTACCTCACGATCTTCTCTACCCCCTCACTAGTAGAGTTTTTGCCTTCCACACCCTTCTAAAACCCCCGCGGAATATAAAATAATTATTTCAGAGTAACATGTTAACAAGGATGCTACAATTCATTAAAATAAAATCTACACATGTTTAACACAGCGAAAAATATTCATTACTTTTGGATAATTCAAAACATCAACAAAAAGGGCTCATCCTTAGTTCCACAAAATTTTTATCTAATTAAAACATTAAATTAAAATAAGAGTTTAATAATAACTCTAATCAAATAAACTTTCCCCAGTGTTACAAATCAGAGCATGACACCAGACTCGTCAAATATAATAGTCTAGCTCTACAAGCTATTCTCACCAAAGCGCCTAAGTTGTTAACCTCAATCTGAAAATGATGAACAGTAAGGGTGAGACTAAATCACAATTATTATACGTTATAAGCTCATAGATAAATAGAATTTCATAAGTAAATCATTCCACCCTATTCAGCATATTCAGGTTTATCATTTTATTACTGAACAAATACATAAACCAACAATCCATAATAACATACAACAATCATGTTATAACACTATAATTCTTCCAATCATGTTATAACACATACAATTAATGCAATGAGACACCGACTCTATGCATGTGGTACCAATTGTGAATTAAATTCACTACACTGTTCCATTCTAACTCGGACACAGTTATCACCCTCCATTCCATTCCAACCCGGACACGGATACGCCTCACCGTCCATTTTAACCTGGACACGGTTATTGCAATTTAACTAATTCCACACAATGGACATTAGCTACTACAACAATGATATGTACGCATGCACATATTTAAAGCATGTGTTATCAACACCGAATATGATAACAACATTTATCATAAACAACTTCCAATCATATACAACATATACAACATATACAAGCAATTACATTCACAACTCGTAATGCTATCACAACATACACAATTCAGCAACATCATGTATTCATAACCACGCCACAAATACCACATTGTCACATATGTCTAAAGTTATGCAACATGAATGCATGAGACAAAATCATGCAACCAACAAAAGAAATATTGATTTCAACATAACCAATACCTTGCCGTTTTCAGCCACCTGCTGCATGTAACACCCGAAGTATTTAATTATGGTTAGTTAATTAAATATTTTTAATAATTATTTTTGAATGATTATGTTGGTTGCGTCGGGGAATAATACTAATAATCATATTATTATTATCAAGTCAGTAAAGTGGGCCTGAAGAGTGGCGTTGGAGATAGTAATGTTGCGGGTGTGGAATTAATCCCAAATAGTAATTATAAGGATTATTATTATTATTTAAATTAATAATAACAAGAATTGGGACTTTTGTTGTCAATGGAAGCGAACGTGGAATTGAGAACAGAAGAGGCAGAGCGACCAGAACGAAGATTTTGACGGAGAAAGGTGAATCGACCGAGGATGGGCAATAGATAGTTTGGGATGTATCAATCGCTAGGTTGTGTAAGTCGATGTGATTAATCGTAGAAAATCCCAAATTGGAATATAAGATCTTGTATTCTGTGTATATTGTTGATGTTAATTTTGCAATTCTGTTGTATATGTTGTATTGTTGTTGATTATATGAAAAGAATGCACAAATTTTACTACATATGTTGTACTGTGATTGTTGGCGAAGAATTGAGTTGATTGGAATTACAAAATAGTGAAAAATCAGGTTATTGGTTAAAAATACGCAGCATGAGTCGATACATAATGTTATGGATTGATACAAGCAACTATGCATTTGAAAACCAGGCACACAAAAGAGGCTTTTATCAATGCATATAGTCGGGTGTCGACTCATGTGACGAGTTTGAAAGTATTGTATTGACTCATACGTGGTATGTATTATTACAAGCCAGCTTTGCATCGATACAAAAGAGACTTGTATCGACTCATACTGTATCAATTCAGAAACCAGAAAAATGAAGCACATATCAGTCGACTCATACACAACTTGTATCGATACAAGCTATATATGTATCGATCCATAGCCTTTTGCATCGATCCAAAGGTGGCAGCAAGTGAAAAATAACTTCTGAAACTTGTTTTGGTCGTATCTTCGCGACCGTAACTCCGATTTTGATGCCGTTTAGATCGTTGGAAAGATAGGATCATGATTTAGTCTATGATAATATTGTTAAACATTGTAAGTGATAATTTGGATAAGTTGAGGTAGTTTGTGTATGTGATTTCATTTTTGTTGTACGTTGTCGTTGTTGAGGCTTGATGGCCAACGTTGTTAGGTTGTAATGTTGGACCACATTGTTGGATACGTTGTCGTCGTTGCCGTTGTTGTATGCTGTTTGATTTTGTTGCATACCTACATTGCACCATATGTTGGCCTATGTTGGCAGAATACGTTGCGCCTTTGGGGGAAATGTTGTTTACGTTGAAGGCTTACACCTTGATGCCTCGGAATTACTGGCAGCTGTTTACGTTGGGAGTTTTACTCCGTTGGTACCACATGCATGTGCATTAGTCAAGTCGCATGTTATAATACCTTATGATGATGTTGTTGTGATAATTGGATTACTTTGTTGTGAATGATTGCGTGTAGTTGTGGAATAGTTGCATGTTGTGATGAATAGTTGTGTGTTACCGTTGATTACTCGTGTGATTACAAATGGTGATGTTATATGATTTCGAACTGTATATAGTTTATCATAACCTTAATTATATAGTTATATATGTCACCCTTTGCTTGTTTTCGCCGTTACCTTTATATTGGTAACGTGCAGGTGATTAAGAGAAGTAGTCTTTGCATATGTGGTTTCGGTTTAGTGTCATTTTCTCTTATACGTAGCACTCAAGGGAAAGCGTGCTTTGTTTCTATTATTTTGTTGTTTTATGTTGAAATTGATATTATTGAATAGTCACAAGATGTTTTTTTTTGGATTGTAGAACCATTTGAATTCCGATACATGTTTAATGAACTGATTACGTTGTTAACCGCTGAGTAGTGCTATGTATATGTTGAAGAGATAATGACATGTTTACGTAGTGTTTATGTTGATTTGTGGCATTCCGATTATGTGGATTTTTAATAAACGATGATTTTTGAAAACACTGATATTTTACTAAATAAATACGAGGGGTAAAATCATGGTGTTACACTGCAAACCAACAACAACAATACAACATTAATTTCTACAAAGTCACAACATACAACATATGGTACCAAAATAAATACAAATCCCAAAATTATCAAGTTACTGATTTTAAAAGTTTTGTTATAAGATAGATCACATTTTTATCTTTCTAACGGTTCGAATGGTGCATCAAACGGACACCCGAGCACAAAGTTATGAATTTTCAAAGTTTTGGGAATTCTGCCAATTTCAGCAGGGAACCGGTTACCCAGTTCCAAAATGTCCAGAAACACTATTTTTTGAGTGGTAACCAGGTTCCCATATATGGTAACCAATTCCCACTGTTCTAGAATTAAAAAAAAAAACAGATTTTTATGCTACGAAAATCATCCTTTTCCAACCCAAAACCCCAATTTTTCTACATCATAATACATAATCTAATTTATCACATTGTCATACTTCATCTACTACATTCTAACTCAATTCACATCATCAATTTCATAAAAATCATGCATTAGGGTCTAAAATTTCTAAATCTTAATATCCTAAATTGGGATTTCTAATCTACTCAATTCATTCCTATTATTCCCAAAACCTATAAAGTATAATAATCGGATACGTCATCCCTTACATTAGGTTCTTGGTTAATCTCCTTATTCGTACAGTGAATCTTCTTGCCCTAACTTGATTTCTCTTCTCGTTTCCTCGTTCTTCCTCTTCTCTGGTTTTCACGATCGAATAGAAATTGTGATTCATATTCCTTATTTTTCCCAATATTAACCCTTGGACCCCTAATTCTCAATTCCCATCTTGCCCTTCATTATACCAATTATTATTTATTAATAATAATAATAAAATAAAAGAATAATACGAATAATAATTGACTTAATATTAATATTACTACTAATCGTCTTATATTATTTACACCCCCATTCTCTACAATTTTAGTCATACACCCCTCCAAACTCATCATTTATAACTTTAAGCCGTCTAATCATCAACAACGCGTCACAACCATATCAATTCATAAAAATACACTGAACCATCTATTTATTTTAAATAAATATATTCTAATTTAAATCGGGGTGTTACAAAGATCACCAAGAAGCATTTAATGTATGTGATGATTGATGTTTGATTAACAAGTTTCTCATTCAAGGAGTTCATGGGTTCATGTGTTTATTTTCATGCCTTCTCTCTTCAATTCTCAAAGATTTTTGAAAGTATTGTTTCTCGTTTAAGAATTCTCTTATCATCTACCATGACCTCTCTTCTTGAGTATATGTTTCATGTTTGAAAGAGATCATCAAATTTGAAGAATTCTCCATGTTATGGAAATCTATCCTAAAATTAGGGTTTTGAACTTCTGAGGACCATATCTTGGTGTTTGTATGAATTTTGTGGATGATTTCAAAATCATTTGATTCTCAAGAGGACTTATAATATGAATATGCTTGGATCCAAGGAGTTTGATTGATGAGAAGATTGTTTTAGAAGTTTATGATTGCCCACTCTCACTATTGATGTTTCATTTATCTTGTATGACTTCCAAGGATCATAATTTGGTCATCCCGTGTCTCCTTGAGCTCATTTTTATTTCACAATGAACCTAAGGATTTCTAATACAACTTATTTCAATTGGTGAGAAGATAAGATGTTTGGAAATTTTCCTATGAAGTCAAAAGATTACAAGTCCTTGATGAATTTCTCAATGTTTGGTCAATCAACTTCAAAAGATCATATCTTGATCATCACTTCTCACCTTGAGGTCATTATTTTTGAACAAAAATATTTAAAACATGAAATTTATCTACATAAAAATTTTAAAGATTGAAAGTGCTTGGAAGTTACTTGAAGAAATCAAAAGATTATAGGTCATTTCATGAAATTTCATCAACTTCACAAGACCATAACTTTCTCAATTTTTAGAATTTTTGAGTGATTCTTTTTTTCCAAATGTTCCTTGAGAGGTCCACTTCATGTCATCTTTTAAAGTCAAGAGACAATTTGGATTGGAGGATCATTTATGAAAAGAAAACATTATAGGGCATTTTTACAAAGTGGCATGCTTGACTAAGGCCTAGCAAGAAAAATCAGTGTTTTTCCTAGAATCCTAAAGGCTACATCTCTCAGTTCAAGAAACCATTTGATTTGATTCTTTTTGCATTGTGTTCTACTCTTTGAATACTTCATTTGGATCAAAGAAAATCAGAAAATGCACGACAGAATTGGATTTGGCCTCGGAGCAAAGTTTGAGCCAAAATTTGTTTTACACTCACCATCAGTTTGTGAATTTGCGTGTGTAACTTATTTTTAAACCAAGTTAAGCTTTGATTTCGTGACTAATTGTGATTAGGATCTTCCCAGGATTAATTAGCACATCAAAACGCAAGGAATGATTGAGTTTTGATGCACATAAAGTCACACTTTCTTCGTGAACACGAGTGTGCATGATTTCTACTCAAATGTCATCATTCACCCCTCATTTTTATTCCATTCACTTTTCCTATAAATAAGGGACACATTCCACTCATTTCCTTAAGCTTTTATAGCCAAAAAAACCCTGCCAAATTCTCTCTCGAACCAGATTTCCTGCAACTTCGTTTTCACTCTCAAAGCCATTCTAATTTGAAATTAACCATTCATTCTTCTTTCTTGAACCTCACTGTAGCTAACAGAACAAGAATCGTGCCTTGAAGCTTCTTGAATCTTGCTATCCAAGTCCAGTTTCAGAGCTCTGAAAGTGAACTTCGTTCGGGTAGGAATCTCCGTCACACCTTGTAAAATAAATCATCATTGCACTCTCCTCATCTCCCTGATCCTTGTGATCTTCACCATTTGCATTTTCATCAAGTATTGACAGAGAATTCCATCAAAATCCTATTCGCTATTATTTGAGTTTTTTTCCAAAATTCTCTTCACTGAGTTTAAATAAATTTTTCGTAAGCATGTGGTTAAGATTGTCTTGAATAGACGAATCCAAGGAAACCACTCATGTTTATTGATTTTACAGTTTGAAAATCAAGTATGGATGATGGCTGGAGGTTGAAGACAACCTACGTGTCTGTCTTCAACCAATGAGAGCCTGAAATGTAATTCTTTTGAATTTGATCCGGTGTGTTTTCTTCACCGTGCGCGCCTTATAGGATCCCTTGGATCTCATTACTTTTATTAGTCAGCATCGATCCAACGCGCGACATTATTTCTTGTTTTACTTTTTTAATTTGTAATCCGGTGTAAAAACCAAAGAGATCCATATCAAGCACAGCGGGCCATGTTCATTTGATGTGATTACTAACGCATTTTGACTATAATCAGATGGTCCGCATTTTTTTGGCTTTTATTTTATTTTCTGATTTTATATTTTAAATGCTTTAAACTTCAAAAAAATCATATAAGATTCATTTCTGACTCAAAAATAATGAAAAAATTCACAAAAGTATTTTGAAATGCTATCTTTCTGAATTTTATTTTTTCATAATTTTATTTTTAAATTTGATATTTTTTATGATTTATTCCTTTTACTTGATGTTTTTAATTGTTTTAAGTATTTTTGACATTTAAAAATTCTGGAAAGACCCAATGGTCATTTGATAAATATTGGTGACCTCATTCTATTTTTATTTTTTATTTTACTATTTTTTACCATTTTTGGTTTATTGGACATTTTATTTTATTTTCTAAAAAAAAAATTCTGACTTTAAAAAATTCTTAAAAAATTTGTCAACATTTCTTGACCTCTGTTTGACTTTGGATAAATTTTTTGGAATTTTATTTTGATAAAAAGATACTATTTATGTATTTCGTCAATAAAGTCCAATTAAATAACCTAATTTCAAAATTACTTTTAAATCCTTATATTTTTATTTTTATTTTTATTTTGCGGACTTTTGAATTTATTTTGGAGTCACAAATTTCCTCAACATCAATGGAATTTGGGTGTTTAAAGGTATCTTGACCAAATCCACCAAGAAAGTTGATTGATTTTGACGAAGTTATACCAAATAAATTCATCTGGTGCAAAATAAGCTTTGAAATTATTTCTTCCTCTTCATCTTATTTTTATTTTGTCCCGATTCAGAGAAAGTGATCAATTGGAGGCATGAACTTTAATGTTCTAACATAAGCCCCAAAATATGACTTCAGCGTTGATCTTGGTTCAACATTTGTGGCGCTTGTCGTGTGGTCATGTTGATTTCTAATCAAGCTTCTGGCAAGTTTCCACTAACCTTGTCCATTTGAAATTCTCAATCATCTTTGATCAAGTGATGTGATAATTCAAAAACCCGTGGTATACTTGACAAAAAAACAATTGAAACTTGTCGTGTGGTCGCGTTTATTCTATCAATCTTCTGGTAAGTTTCCACTAACCTTGTCCATTTGAAATTCTCAATCATCTTTGATCAAGTGATGTGATAATTCAAAAACCGGTGATATACTTGACAAAAAAATAATTGAAACTTGTCTTGTGGTCGTGTTGATTCTATCAAGCTTCTGGCAAGTCTTCATGCGTAAGTTTCAAGATGGTCACCTTGCTGACAACTAAGAATTAACAATTTGATGATATATTTCACAAGTTTCTAGATGGTCATCTTGCTAACCTTTATTAACTGCTTTTTTTATTTTCCGCTCTTTACTTTTCGCATTTACTTTTATGCTCTTTATTTTTATGCACCTTTAATTTTAGCATTTACATTTCATGTCACTTTTGCTTTTCTCAGTTGAGCATTTTATTTTCTATGTCCTTTTTCATTTGCTCACATGAGCATTTTATTTTCTTGCCATTTAGAATTTGCTCACTTGAGATTTGCTTTCCTTTTCCAAAATACCTAATAATTCAACTTGAACATAAAAAACTCTTAATTTGACTTGGTTACTATTCTTGTGCTTGGAGCTTGATCTTTGGACTTAGGATTAGGACCTTTACCTCAGCTTGGAGATATCAGTGCCCTTGGTGTTATTTTGTCTTGTCTGGTTATTATCTTGGTATGCAGGTTATTCCGTTAAACTCAATTAAGAGTTAATTTCCTCCAAATACAGCCGTTACTCTGCCCTTTTTTCTTAAGTCAAGAGTTCACCTAAAAATCATTGATTAATCTGAAGCTTGTGTTTTTTTGTCCAATTATTTGTTGCTTATGTGGTAATTCAAAGGATGGAATATGGTATTGGCTCTTGATATCAAGTACTAGTCTTCTCACCCGGTTAGATCTTTCTTTACCCTTATATTTTACTTTATGCACTTAGGTTAGCCTCTTCATCTCATCCCAATTCTTTAATTTTTAAAATATTCCCTCTTTTTCAAAGGATTCTTGTTTTCAAAACTCGAACCGCTTTCATAAAAAACTTAGACTTAGGTCCATGAACTTTCAAACTTCTTTTCTTTATAAACTTTCAATTTATTTAATAATACGTTGACTTTTCTTTTTATAAGACTAAAAAACACCTACCTCATTCAAACTTTTTTGAGCTCTTTGTAGATTTTTTAAACTAATATTTTTCTTAAAATCAACCAACACACAATTTTGGTCTTTTTTAGCCGAACAACATGATTTTGATTTCAACATTGCACATTGTTGGTATGTAGGCCTGGAACTCATTGGAAGTTCTATCAAACAAAAAATGGTAAAAAAATACTTATTTTCTGTCCCCACCATCAATTTTGTACATATACTCTTTTATCACACATATACAAATTTTCAAAAAGGTTCCTGCAAAGTACCGTAGATGTTTTGGGTGCCTAACACCTTCCTTTAGCATAACTAACCCCCGGTCCCAGATCTCTGATCTTTTTTTAGGATTTGTTTCGGTCTTTTTCCTAGTCCTTTGGATAAAATCAAACCGCAGTGGCGACTCTTTTGTCATTTTTTTGAGTTAAGTCAATTCAATGGTTTATACTCGCAGTTTTTGCCCCTACAGAAAAGTGGCGACTATGTTAGGGATGTTTGACCTATTGTTGGACCATCTCTAAGTGGGTTGACCCTATTTTTGTTTATTTGTATATATGTGCTATATTTTTGTATATATTGTGTATTTGTTTGTCTGGATGTTTTTTCTGGTTTTCAGGGGTGCTTGGTGATCTTCTTTTTGAGTCCTATACCCGGACTCGGGCAAACTTAAGATAGGACTGGCGGTATAGTCATGTTAAATTGTAGGGATTAATCCTGAAGAAGGACACATGATATCCCCCGCTCAGTGTAGACGAGCGATCAGGAAGACATGACTGCTTTCGACCTGAGAGTCCATGAAGTTGAGCAGTCGTACAACCCTTAACCCATCTTGGCCTTTTTAGTGTTTGAGAACGTATATCATTTCAATTGTTTTCTGTTTCAGTTTCTGGACTGCCAAGTCTTTCAAACGCTTGGAATGGCTCACGACTCTACTTCAACTTAGATCATCCACAAGTCAAAACATTCAAGGCCAGGTAATTAAATTTGCTCAATACTACACTTTACCCTAGAATCATGGCTTTATATCTATTGTGAACCTTTCTTTCCCTGATTGCATATGTGCAACAACTAACATATTTAATACACCGACTTTTTCTCTTTCACTGACTTCTGATTCAAACAATCATTCCATCAACAAAAACTAGACTAGCCCTCATGAGGCCAGGTCTCTTCGTGATATTCACGAAGGCGGAAAGGTACATGTTATATCACTTCTTAAGGATAGAAAAAAATTCCCGTATTCTAACTGTTTGTAAATTCTAACTGTTTTTAAAATGTAAATTACTTACCACCTAAAGATTGTTACGCAACTACTATCGGCACTACTGTACGTTTCGAGGCTTCTAGGTTTGGGTGGTATTATGAGACTCTCCCTACTTGTAAAGCTCCGAAAAAGTCAGTCGGGATCATTTTCGGGTGTGACTGTGGGGCTAACAATGTCGAACCTGTCACCAAGTGAGCCCTTTGTTTGTTATTATTATAAAGTATCATTCATCATACCATTTCTTTTATGACATTTTCTGCAAAATATTTTCAATAGGTTCAAGATTGAGATTGAAGTGGAATATGACAACTTCAAAGGAACATTTTTTTTTTGGGATAAGAATTTCTTGCCTTACACTAAGGTAACTGCTAGGGAATTGAGACAAATTATGGCACAGGTACGATTTTTTTTACTTTGCCTATTATCATATGTTGCTTCCATCTTTCTTTTATACACCTTTTTAAACTACCCTTTGAAATGTTGAATAGGCTGGTGAGGACAACCCTAAAATCTAGCTGTCGCACCTAGACGTTCTACTTAAGAGAGAGATGGCTTTCTGTATCAAGTACCAATCTACGTATGACTGTCATACCCCAAAATTTGCCCTCCATCTTCTCAAGATATTTCATACATCCATACTCAAGGATTCCTCAAGGGTTGATCAGACAAACTCTCTCCTAGACAATCAACCCAAACTAGGGTTTGGTATTTCTCAGATCAAGATGGACTTCCAACATCTCCAATGGTCTTCATGCCTCCTCATATGCTTCAAGGATTCTCCATGTCAAGTTTCAAGCCTCACAAGTCAAGTTTCCTCAGACAATTGCTCAGATGGTTGAAAATCAGTTGTATTGGACAAAAGTTAGCGTGGTCAACATACGGTCAAACTTCATGATTTTTGGTCAACATCCTCATTTTGAAGTTACATTCATCATTTGATCAAGGGTTGATCATGATTCATCAAGAAAACTCAAGATTTGCTCAAAAGTCAAACTTTCTAAATTAGGGTTTCTTGAGGAAAAGTCAACCAAACTTTGACTGAGCATAACTTCTTCATACTTTCTCAGAAATTTTTCCACCACCCCTTGTTTTGAAGGAAATTCAATTCTCTACAACTTCATGTCTCACAAGAATGTTCAAAAAATGCTTCATTTGGAAGGTATGGATCAAAACATTACAGGTCCTTTTCAAAGTCAACAAAAAGTCAACTTTTTGTTTTGAAGATATATTGAGCATGGAAACTCCAATTGAGATGAAACCAAAGAGGTTGGTTATAGGACTCTTAGAGCTTTCGAAAAAGTCCAAGAACACTCAAAAAAGTTGAAAATTGAGCAAAATACACCATTCACAAGTTGGGCATTTTTGAACAATTGCACAAAAGGAGATATTTGTCAAAATGCAATTTTTTCCAAATGGGCCTATAATTTTATGATCCAAACTTGTTCATAATATTATTTGTGACCCATTGATGTTTGGCCATGGCAATTTTCAATTTTATTGATTTATTTTTGAATTTAAAACCATTTAATTCAAAATTAAATTATATAAAATATGAAAATAAGATATTTTTCCAAAAGGAGTGAATTTATATCAAACTTGAGGTCCAAGATAGCCCATGGAACATGCCAAATTCGTGTTAGCTCTCACATTAAAGAGAAAATCAAATTTTCTCCAAAATTTGATTTTATTTGAAAAATAATTATGGCACATTTAAGATCAAATCTTTTTTCCTTCTTTTTCCTCTCCTAATACACTCTATAAATAGCCAGCAAGTTGCCAAGAAAAAGGAACGAAACCCTAGCTAAAAACACAACCCTTATTTTGCCAAAATTTCTCAAAAGTTGTCAAAATTCGAGTTTCGTTCTCCAGCCACTTTCAAGCTCTCAAAACCATTCCATTGTGTTCAGGGGGTAAGATTGAGTAAGTACACATCATTATCAATGATCAAAGCAGCCTGAATCGTGCCATATACATTCATACATATTCAAATATTTCTTGTTTCAATCGATTTTAATGATTTTGTTGTGTTCATAAGACTCCATATGGTCGATCTGGGCAATCGCTAGCAAGCTTGCACGTAAGAATCACCGGTTGCCATGTTTAGGTTTTCTCAAGCTGTCTTCTTCGAACCCGGCTTGTACAGGCCGATTCAGCCAAAACAGACACCACCATTGAATTCAGAAGGGTCGAAATAGGTGGACTAGGTCTTTCTTTTGCTTTTAATCTTCGTATTTTGCAGGTTTAAAAATCATAGTCGCCGGAGAAGACGACCGGAGCTAGGGCTCCGGCGTCGTTGACTGGCTTGGACTCCGGCGTGGCTTGCGTGGCGCGATAGGTCACTCTGATTTGTCCATTCCATCCACCTGGGGCCCGCGCGCTGACTGTGTTTGATTTTCAAAATATCCCTGACGCGTGTACATTCATATTGTTTTGATTTTGGTTTTTCCAACACCAAGTGTCAAGTGGCCCAGTGGTTAAGGCATTGGCTGTAGAAGATGCTCTCAAGGGTCATGAGTTCAACCCCTGCCAGGACCAGTTTTCCTTTTCTTTTTACAAACTTAACATATTTTCTATTTTTTTTCATATTTTCTATTTTCTTAATATTTTCATCTAATTTAATTTAACTTTAAATAATTTTTGTCATGCATTATATTTATTTTTGCACATATAGAAAAATGTTTATTTAATTTATAAAATTAAAAACATTAATTTTGCATGCATATTTAATTTAATTTCAATTTTTGCATTTAAATCCCTTTTAATTGATTTTTAATTATTAAATTAACTCCAAAAAAATCCCAAAAAATTATTTTAGCATATTAATGTTATTTCTAGCATGAAACATTTTTCTCATTCAAAAATTATTATTTTATCTAACATTTTTCTCTTACTCGATTATTTTTTTCACGCCGTTTGGACGGTTTCCTTTATCGCTTTCTTTTCATATTTTGTAATTGCCTATGGGATGTAATAGTTTAATTAGGACTTTTATTTTCCGCACTTTAAATTATGTATCTGCCCGTAATAGGATTTATCTTTCACTTTTTTTCATGATTTAATTTCCGCACCCTATAATGTTAGTAATTAGGCGTGTATGGGAAGATAAAATTGGACATAGCTCACTCTTAACTTCAAGATAAAATACGAAATCAACACACTCTTTTCACACATGCACCCTTAGGTAATTCTCTCTGTTGCCTTACCAAATGGTCATGTCCCTCGGCGTAGAGGTATTCTAGCACCGTCCTTCAAATCATCATAGTCCCGATACAAAGATCATAAGACCCACGATGTCGCCTCCGAATACATGATCTTGACCCTCGATTGTTGCCTACGAAATGATGATAGTGGGATACCGTGCTAGGATACCTTGCTTTCTATGACCATACGATGTTCGAATGTTTACATCCAGCGAATAAGGTTACCTACCAACTAATGGTATGGATAGTGTAACACCCTTCTAAATACCCGCGTTTTATAGAATTAAATAATCGAGTTTATCCACAATTAAGGCGTCACAATTTATTTCATAAAATTTGACCAAACATTCATGCTTTCAGAAGAATATTCAATTAACTCATACTCAAAATTATGTTTATCGTGGAAAATGAAACATAATTAAATCCGAATATCAATCAATAATCATTCCATAACAAATCAACATAACTCAAAGTTATTTAAAATATCCATTAAAGGATTCCAAACAATCGTTTCCCGTTAAATCTACGAGCACGACAACTAATAAAGCGACTCGAATCTAGAGAGCTATCCTCACCAACTCAAGCGGCTAATCGGATCTGAAATGGTTAAAGTAAGGGTGAGATTTCAATTCAATATAATATGTATTATCGTTCTTAGATCCAGAAATAATCGAACATATCGTCAACCAAACACAATATCATAAACAATACAAAAAGTTCACACAATGATCATGTATATATCAAACAATGGCAATTGCAACACTGGAAACCATCCTAACATGTTACAATTCCATATGCAATGCGACTCTATGCATGTGGTACCAAGCGTGAACCGCACCCACCGCCGTTTACTCGTGGAAAGCGATGTAATCCATGATTCGCCCACCCATTGGGTCAAGAATCTAGCCTCACCACCTCTAACCGTCGATGGGCTCTGCTGGCTCACTTCCGCAAATGGGATAACCAATTATGCATGCATGCATCAATAAGCATGATTAATAAATCAACATAATCACACGATGTCATTTCACCAATACATCACATTCAAATCACAATGGACATCAAAATATAACATGGTATGCATTAGTTCTCATCCGGTACGGACCATTCATTATTACCATCTTCCGTATTTAAATCCACATTTTCAAAATCGAGGACTCGGCTCTTTTAAAATAATTTTCAATAAAATAATATTTTTCGGAGGTAGAACTTTAAATTTAAGCCGGCTTTTTTTAGAAAATATGCATTTTTTTAGAAGTTTTGGAAAAATAGGTAGAACGGTTCCAACAATTTAATCTGGCTTCTGGAAAAATGTATGGGAACCGGTTCCTCCCCGGAACCGGTTCCGGTTTTCAAAATTTGTTTTGTATGGGGCCTCCGGTTCCAGTCAAAATTCGAATTTGAAATTTTCTGTTGGAACCGGTTCCTCCCCACGGAACGGGAACGTTTTTTCATTTTGACATTTTATGCATCCATAACCATTTAACCATATTATAATATCATGAACACCATTCTAACACCATTTTACACCATTTTGACATCAACTAACATAATTTACGTTCCTAATTATCATCGACACACTAGTGATAAAATTTCCACCCTCGACACAATTAGGGTTTCATACTATAATCTACCATTCCAATTCCTAACTCAATCATCATCCCAAAACCCATAAGACATATTAACGAATAAAATCACCCTTATGATGATTCTCGGTTTCTCTCGGCGTCGGCTTTTCCTCTCTTCTCTTCTTTCTCCAACTCGTGAAATGATTTCTCCAAAAACTTCTCTTTTCCTTTCTTTTCCTTTTATATTTCCTTTTAATATTCCAATTAAAATAATTAATTAATACTTAGTAATTAGTGTGTTTTACCCACCGCCGTTCTCGCACTTCAAACCTTTCCTCATTAAATAATCCAATTAATCCGGATGAATTAAATATTTAAGACTTTAAATCAATTAAATAATTAATTCTCACTTATTTAATATTGAATTAAATCGGGTGTCACAACTCTCCCCACTAAAAGAGTTTTCGTCCTCGAAAACGGGATACGGTCCTTCATCGACTCTCCGCTCCCAAGTCACATTTCCTTTGGTCCTCCCAAGCTACTTGCTATCTCTTTACCTCGCAATTGCTTCACTTTTCGATCCTCAATTTTCACGAGCCTTTGCTCAAATTATCTCGACGAACATCATCTACTTGAATCTCATGAGACGGATCCGCAATGTACCTCCTCAACTGGGATACATGGAAAACATCATGCAAATTCGGTGGCGGCAATAATGCAACTTTCCTAACTCTCTTGGTAATCAAGCGGACCAATAAAGCGCGAGTCAACTTCCTTGACTTCAAAGCTCGACCAATACCGATCATCGGAGTAACTCTCATAAACATATGATCTCCTTCATCAAACTCAAGATCCTTCCTCCTCTTATCGTGATAACTCTTACGACGACGAAGTCCTTATCTTCTCAATCATCTTAATCTTTTTTTGTTGAGCGATTGTCCGATCACGGACTTTCGATTCGTAACACAACGGTGTCCGACATCTCCTACCATACAATGCCTCAAACGGAGCCATACCAATGCTCGAATGAAAACTATTGTTGTAGGTAAACTCTATCAATGGAAAATAGCTATCCCAAGCTCCACCTTTCTCTAACACACAAGCTCTTAACAAATCCTCTAACGAGTGAATCGTCCTCTCCGTCGACCATCATGCGGATGATCTGCGAACTCAATCGTAACTTAGTACCCAGAGCTTCTTGCAATCCTGTCCAGAACTTAGAAGTAAACCTCGGATCTCTATCCGACACAATGCTAGACGGAATAACATGCAAACTTACAACTTTCACAACATACAATTCTGCCAACCTCTCCATCGGATAATCCATTCTTATCGGAATAAAGTGAGCAGACTTCGTCAATCGATCGACAATCACCCAGATAGAATCACAATTCTTCGCTGTTCTAGGCAATCCAGACACAAAATCCATAGAAATGCCATCCCATTTCCATTCCGAGCGAATAACGGTTCCATCGATCCGACGGCCGATGCTCAATCTTTGATTTCGACAAACCAAACATGCATACACAAACTCGGCGATTTCCTTCTTCATTCCTGGCCACCAAAATAACTTCTTCAAGTCATGGTACATCTTAGTAGCACCAGGATGAATACTCAATCCACTTCGATGTCCTTCCTCCAAGATACTCTTTCTGATTTCAGCAACATCCGGAACACACACTCTATCACCAAATTTCATAACACCATTCTCGTCAATTCGGAACTCACCTCCTTAACCTTGGTTAATCAATGTCAGCTTGTCCACTAAACCAACATCAGACTTCTGCCCATTTCGAATCTCTTCCAAAATACCACTAGTCAGTTTCAACATGCCCAACTTTACACTATTCGGAGTAGTCTCACATACCAAACTCAAATCTCTGAACTGCTCCACTAAATCCAATTCCCGAACCATCAACATCGACATATGCAAGGATTTCCTACTCAACGCATCTGCTACGACGTTTGCCTTACCAGGATGGTAGTTCAAACCAAAATCGTAATCCTTGAGAAATTCCAACCATCTCCTCTGCCTCATATTCAACTCCTTCTGATCAAAGAGATATGATCGCTGAAGACTTCAAACCGTGAACCATACAGATAATGCCTCCATAGTTTCAACACAAACACAACGGCCGCCAACTCTAAATCATGAGTCGGGTAATTCCTTTCATGAGTCTTTAACTGTCTCGAAGCATAAGCCACAACCTGCTTATCCTGCATCAAAACACCTCCCAAACCCATCAAAGATGCATCACAATACACAAAAGATTCTTCGGTTGGCAAAATCAAAATCGGTAGTCCTCTCAATTCTTGGAATCCTTTCTCACAATCCATCCCAAATAAGCGACCTTTTCTCGTCAACTTAGTCAGCGGTAGCGCTAACTTAGAAAACCCTCAATGAACTTCCGTACCAAGAAAACTACGAATCTCGAAGCATTCTTGGCACTTCCCAACGACCGCTTCTAGGATTTGTAGGATCAATACCATTCTTGGATATCACATGACCCGAAAACTCACTTAACCAAAACTCACACTTTGACAATTTTGCATAAAGTTTCTTTTCCTTCCATACAATTAGAGATGCTTTGCATGCTCCTCATCATCCTTTGAGTAGATCGGGTCAATAAACACCACCACAAACTTGTCAAGATACGGATGAAATATCCTGTTCATATACTCCATAAACACACGGTGCATTAGTAACTCCAAATGGCATAGCGAATATTCATAATGCCCATACCTCGTTCTAAAAGCGGTCTACGATTCACGCCTTAATGATATCCGATCGATCAATCTTGCTAAACATGCTCCAACCAAGCTCCAAAGTCATCAATCCTCGGCGGTGGATACGATTCTTGATCGTCACTTTATTCAAGTCAGTCAACACACGGTCTCGCCGTACCTTCCTTCTTTTAACCAACAATCTTTGGCGCTTACGGCGAAACACTAGAATAAATTTCTTTTCAATAACTCTTCCAAGCTGTTTCTTGATATAATCGAGATGGACATACGATAAGGCGCCATCGACAGGACTAGTTCGAGAATCAAATCTATAGTAAACTCCACCTCTCGTTCGGTGGTAACTCGTTAACATCCTCCGAAACACCTCCGAAATTCATTCACAACAAGTAACTCACCACTCTTAGCCTTCCCTTTCACTTCCGTCAAAGAATATAACATGAACACTCTGCACCATCTCGGCAATTGCGTACACCGCTATGATCGCATCTTACTTTCTACTTGGGAAATTGATTTGAACGGTTGAAGACCAACCGTTCATTCAAGGATAATATCAAGTTGTTCTAACGGTAGGCACACTCCATAAACCTCTATCGAAAATAACGATAGGACAATTTCTACACATTTATGTAGTCAATAACCATAATAATAAATTAAAATTTCTAGATTCAATCTCTTGCACGGTCAAAGAAATAAAAGAGTGTGTCGCTCGTGTCAATAATTGCAATTAAAGGTATGCCATTAATAAAATGTACCTTTAATCAACCGGTCATCGGCTTAACATCGACAAAGCGAACACCTTTCCACCGCTCTTTCTTTGGCTTAGTACTGGGAGTGTGTCCTTCTTCACCAACAAGTATCAAGTTATCCTTCGGTCTACACTAAATGACCGACTCTCCCACAATTGTTGCACTTTCGCATCGCCTTGCATTGAGGTGACCCAATTCACCATCTATAGCACTTTATGGAAGAACCGGAAGAACGAGTCTCCCCACTAGGCTTCTTCCATCCGGATCTATGATTATTCCTATCATAAGGCTGCGATCATCTCTTACCCTTACGGTCATAACTCGAGCATTTGCCTTAGTACTAGTAAGATCTTCCTCCGAATCCTACTACAATCAACCAAATCGAGAACCTTCTAATACGATACCTTGATCTCTCACGTAGTCCATTCTCAAACTTGATACATTTGGAAAACTCTCCATCCGCATCGTTAGGATAATTAGCATAATACTTTGCTAACTTTAAACTTGGTCGGACCACTTGTTGCCTTGCTTGAGCTCGAAATTCTATCTCTTTCTTACCCGAATATCTTGGAAAATACCTTCTCGGAAAAGCTCCCGTCAATGCAACCCGTCTTCTTCATTTGATCCTGGTAGCAACCCACCGTCGCTGCGTGAGTACCATACCTCAACAACAATCAACTCGAAGATCCTCTCGATCTTTGAGCACCCTCGGGATCATGTGCGCTTTGAACAACGGAGGATTATTCCTCGAAAATTCCCCAATTGTCTATCGGCACCATAGCGGCTGATTCCCTCCGAGCACTCCACTAACAAAGCCTCGGCAATAGCATCATCATTCCTTCCGTTACCTCTTCCGTTGTTTTACAAAACAATCTACATCACACAAGTATCGGCGGTTACTTACTAGTCGCATACTAAAGGGATAACGACACTAAGACAAGACCGACTATGCTCTGATACCACTATTGTAACACCCCTTCTAAATACCCGCGTTTTATAGAATTAAATAATCAGAGTTTATCCACAATTAAGAGGTGTCACAATTTATTTCATAAAAATTTGACCACCAATGAAGAATATTCATCAATTAACTCATACTCAAAATTATGTTTATCAGCGGAAAATGAAACATAATTAAATCCCGAATATCAATCAATAATCATTCCAGGATAACAAATCAACATAACTCAAAGTTATTTAAAATATCCATTAAAGGATTCCAAACAATCGTTTCCCGTTACATCTACGAGCACGAACGACACGCGGACTAATGAATGACTCGAATCTAGAGAGCTATCCTCACCAACTCAAGCGGCTAATCACTTCGGATCTGAAATGGTTAAAGTAAGGGTGAGATTTTAATTCAATATAATATGTATTATACGTTCTTAGATCCAACAGAATAATCGAACATATCAGGTCGTTAACCAAACACAATATCATAAACAATACAAAAAAGAACAGTTCACACAATGATCATGTATATATCAAACAATGGCAATTGCAACACTTGAAACCATCCTAACATGTTACAATTCCATATGCAATGCAGACTCTATGCATGTGGTACCAAGCGTGAACCGCGTTCACCCACTGCTCCGTTTACTCGTGGAAAGACAGTGTAATCCATGATTCGCCCACCCATTGGGTCAAGAATCTAGCCTCACCACCTCTAACCAGGTCAGTCTATTGGCTCTGCAAGCTCACTTCCGCACAATGGGAATGAACCAATTAACAAATATTCATGCATGCAATCATATAAGCATGCAACATTATTCCACTGATCATAATAAATCAACATAATCACACGATGTCATTTCACCAATACATCACATTCAAATCACAATGGACATCAAAATATAACATGGTATGCATTAGTTCTCATCCGTATTTGACCATTCGCATTAATTACCATCTTCGTATTTAAATCCACATTTTCAAAATCGGGACTCGGCTCTTTTAAAATAATTTTCAATAAAATAATATTTTTCTTTTCAGGAGGTAGAACTTTAAATTTAAGAAATAACGCAAAGCGGCACTCGAATCGAGTTACTGTTTAGAAAATATGCATTTTGAAAATTTAGAAGTTTTGGAAAAATACAGTGGTAACGGTTCCTCCTGGGAGAACCGGTTCCACAATTTGAAAATACGCTTCTGGAAAAATGTATGGGAACCGGTTCCTCCCCAGGGAACGGTTCCAGTTTTCAAAATAAGCCCCTGGATTTTTGTATGGGAACCGGTTCCTCCCCACAGGTTCCAGTGTACAAAATTCAATTTGAAATTTCTGTGGAACCGGTTCCTCCCCAGGGGAACCGGTTTCCACGACCTATAACAGCAAAATTTATCATTTTTGACAGCTTTATGCATCCATAACCATTTCCAACCTTTCCAATACGAATTATAATATCATGAACACCATTCTAACACCATTTTTGACATCAACTAACATAATTTACCCGTTCCTAATTATCATCTGACACACTAGTGATAAATTTTCCACCCTCTGACACAATTAGGGTTTCATACTATAATCTACCATTCCAATTCCTAACATACCCAATCATCCCATTGGTTCCCAAAACCCATAAGACATATTAACCGAATAAAATCACCCCTTACCTCGTGATGATTCTCCGGTTTCTCTCGGCGTCGACTTTTCCTCTCTTCTCTTCTTTCTCCAACTCTACGTGAATTGATTTATCCAAAAAAACTTCTATTTTCCTTTCTTTTCCTTTTATATTTCCTTTTTAATATTCCAATTAAAATAATTAATTAATACTTAGTAATTAGTAGAGTGTTTTACTATCACACCCACCGTTTACTCTGCACACTTCCAAACCTTTCCTCATTAAATAATCCAATTAATCCAGATGAATTAAATATTTAAGACTTTAAATCAATTAAATAATTAATTCTCACTTATTTAATATTGAATTAAATCGGGGTGTCACAGATAGCACTATTCTAAAGGAACGTAAAATAACACGAAAAAGACCAATTCTGAGTAGGTAAGAAGAGTTTTAGTTGCTTGCTCAATCAAATATTTTTCACACCACACACTTTTGTCAAAGTTCAAACTCTTTTCAAAAACGAAACATTTCCGAACACTTTGTATACATTCCTACATGAATCATTACAAATTCAAAGCGAAATGCCTTTTCAAAACATTTTTGTCAAACACACAGAAAGCACATTTTTAAGTGATCTAAGAGCAACTAAGAGCCCGTAGATAACTACGGATGAAAAGGGGTGCTAATACCTTCCCTTTTCATAACCTTCTCCCTTACTCAGAATCTAACGAAGGTCTTTTTCTGTACTTTTTACCTTCCCTTAATTGGATAAAAGAAAAGTCGGTGGCGACTCTTGCTATCCGCACATTTGCGATACAAAAACCTACAAAGTCAGTTCACCGTATTACAATGACCAATTTTTAATTGTTACTATAATAAATGAGGATAACATTTACAACAGGCTGAACACCTATCTTGCTCCTCAAGAGGTACATCGATATTATTTCTTTTAGCCTTTGTAACTTTTACAAAAAATTTGTATTCTCAACTAATTTATCTTGCTCCTTTGAACATTTAATTTTACTAACTTTTTCAACAATTTCCCAACAAACATCCAATGCCCCTCTTATGGATGTCCCCAGTACTGAACCAGCATTTCATCCAACTCAGTATTTTGTACGATCCACTTTTCCTTCGCATATAACATACCATCTAATCTAATGTTTATGTAAAATATTCTTTAATCTTCTTCAACTATCATGTACAGTTTTCACTTGAGGGTGAGGATTCCTTGTCTGCTCAGCCATCCATGGCAGGAAAATTTTTTGGAAGTCCTACTGCAAGTTCAAGTAGCACTCCTGCTAAGAGGGTTGCGATAACCACAACCTTTAACGATGCTTTTGACGCTCTAGATATAACTACCAAGTAGTCTGCCACTAAAGCCAAACCAGGGAGAAAGTTCAAGCATTTAAAGAAGGAGTGACGATGTTGGCATTTTCGTTATACCTGCTTAGCATTTAAACAAGGATTTAATCCAAACAGCAATATTTTGTTATTTCTAATAGGCCTGCTTGACAAATGACTAAGTCCTTATGTAATTCACTCTATTTTCCTTTTGTTAATGCACTATGCTGCATTAATCTCACCATCTGATTATTAGACAAAGTTATGTATATCATAATCCGTTTTTCTATTTATGCCAGAAATGTTAGCAACTTCTATTTATTATGGTTTTATCAGGTACCATTCATTCTATACCCCTAACAGTAACCATCTTTAAGAAAATCAACTTCTAAAATTCTATGTAGTAACCATTACTTTTGTTTCATACACACTGCTCATTAAGATAACTCTGAATATTCTGATTCAGAAAGAGTATTTCTTTATGAGTCAGAGTTCGAAAATGAAATTGAAGAGTCAGAAGTTGAAACTTTTGAAGAGTTAGAAAATGACATAGAATATTTCGAATATGATTCAGAATCTAAGGTTTGTGAAAAACAGTCAGAAGTTGAAACTTCTGAAGAAGAATCAGAAGATAAGTTAGAATCTCAAGGAGATTTTGTTTCTGAAGATGAGTCAGAACATGAAGGTTCTGAAGAAGAGTCAGGACTTGAAAGTTCTGAAAAAAGAGTTAGAGCTAGAAGAAGAAGAATCTTCAGGCGACTCTAAGGCTGAGTCAGATAATGAATCTGATTCTGATCCCGATTTTGATGAGGATCAAGAATCAGGTAGTGATCATGCTTCGGGAAGGGAAAATCTGAAGACGTAGGTTCTGGAGGACAACCTTCTGGAGATGATCATGCTTTTGGTGGAAATCATGACTCTAAAGGTGGATCTTCTGAAGGAGGAGCTTCTAAAGGCAGTCCAGACTCTTATGATGGTCATGATTCTGAAGGAGGAATGTTTGAAGGTGGTGGCTCTGGACAAGGTCCAGAAGTTAACAAAGGTGGAACTTCTGGTGGAAGTAAAACTTCTGAAGAAAGTCTAGAAAGAGATACGGTTCCGGAATCAGAAGGAGATTTTGAACAAATAGGTATTGGAGAAGTTCTCAAGAAGAAAGTGTGGCTGAATGCCATAAAAGAAGAACTCGAGGCTTCAGAAGGAAACAAGACTTGGAAGTTAATTAAGGTTCCAAGGGAGAAGAAAACCATCAGCGCCAGATCGGTTTTCAAGGAGAAATCTGCATTTCTGAATGGAGTATTGGAAGTTGCACACTGTTGCAACCAGAAGAAACTTGCAGATGGTTTGATGAAGGATGTCAAGATTGAACACCTTATCCGTTTGAGGGATGGAATTGGTGTTGTAGATTTTGGCTAGCTGAATATGAATTAAGGCATGGTGTTGAGAATAATTCATATCCAGAACTTCTGAGGGTCAGTCAGGAGTTCTAATGTTCAGTAATTCATATCCATAACTTCTAATGGTCAGTCAGAAGTTCTGATGTTCTGATGTTCTGGAGGATAACTTAGTATTTTCTATGTTAGAGTTAACTTAACTGTGAAGTTATCTTAGCGGTGAAGTTAACTTAGGTGTGAAGACCAACTTGGCTCCAATCTCTTTACTTTTCAATATTACATCTTACCATGTCTTTTTACTTGATGAATCCTTGAGTTGTCTATATCATCTATTCATTCTGCCTTGATATTTTAAAAACTTTCATAGAGTGGGTCATTTCATTCATAAATGCTTGATGTACCTTTCCAACTCTTTCCATGCTTGATTATCCTTCATAGGTTGTTTGTTATGTTGCTGGTACGGTTCAACAAAATAAAGCAGAAACAGGTAGGTGTTATCTAAGATTATTTTCCAATATTTTATGGCAGTGGCTTGAATTAAGGATAAACAATTACTTGCACGGTCTGTTGTGGTTGTCTACATATGGTTGTTTTTCCCCCTGCAACATGAGGTCAACCTTATACTTTTGCAGTTAGCACACATTTGTTGTTAGAAAAAGCTGTTCATATAAAAACGAGGAATAACACTTATGCAAGCTCTTTTGTCCATGCCACATTCTTTTTATTTTGTTGATTAACTATCATTTTAAGCTTAAACTTAAATACATTACCTAATTAACAATTTTTAATAACTATAAAATTAATAACTTTATAATATGAGGCAGTTTTTTAAGTTAACTTAAACACTTCATAATCATGTTTAATTTATTAAGTTAACTTCATGTTTTTTACTGTTTTTGTTGTGATAATTCATACTTTGTAATGTATCATATTTTGCTAATATGTTGCATAAGTTACATGTGAAGGAAACACTGAATCTTTGCCTCAATTCTTTTTCCAACAATACTTTCCTCTCCTAAGAAGGTCAGGTATGCACACCCTTTTGACTTTACAAGGTATCCATGGTTGATTACCATTGCTTAATTTTTTAGGCTACTTTTTAAACAATCATGGTGATGTCTGGCTGTTAAGTTTGTTTACCCTTTTTTGTTACTAGACATACATTCCTCCACCCTTTAAGTCTTAAAATTAGAATTAATTTTTAAGGAAAATGCAGATTCTAAGATACCTAATTGGAAAATATAACTAATAACTTTGAACTTAGTGAGTATATGAATTATATATCCCTATTGGTAATCAAAAGAAAGTTGTTAAATAAAATAACCTTGCAAAAGCAATTGGATGAACCTAACAATTGTTTCTGTTATTGTATTATGCACAAAATTACAAGTAATTAAAGCTGCAAGTTCTATTCACATTATATTCAACAACTATTATATTCAACTATACTCCTAATATTATTTATGTTGCAAAAAAATTTATAGACTCACTAGCTATGACAAAGTAAATTCCACATGTTTTTATTTACAATTATGATTTTGTGCATACACTCATATACGTCGTTACATTACTTAGGATTCTAAATATGATTACTTCGTCGCGGTTTAAGTATATTACTGTCACCAATTGATATGATTATATCATGCTTGATTACTATATTATGTTCTTTTATAATAATAAACTTTCACATGTATTGTGGCTTACACAATCATTTTGTGGTTAATTGTGTAGCTCATGGAGCCTAATGAAAGCATACGATCGGGAAAAAAGGCTAGGGCTAGGAGATCACTAATTATGAAGGAAAATCATTTGAAGAGGCAAAAAATTGGTCCCTGACAATATCACAAACCTTCTTCCAGGTATTACACTTGCAATATTTATTACTCTTATACTGCAATTATATTTATAATGTAACACCTTATTGATTCTCATGTAGTAAATATTATAATTTTTTGTAGGAGATGAGAAAGAATACTTTAGTAGTGATTCCACAGATAAATCTGATGCTAATACCTTTGATGCATATGAGCATGTCACACCTGAGTTCCTTAATGCACTAAAACTTCTGGATTGCCTAATCATTCAATCAAGTTAAAAGTTGGGGCAACTATCATATTGATGTGTAATATAGACCAATCTGAAGGATTGTGAAATGGTACCGGACTATTTGTCACTAAGCTTGCTAATCATGTCATTGAAGCAAAGATCATTTCTGGAAAAAATGTTGGAAACATCATTTATATTCCTAGAATGTCTTTGTCACCATCGCAATCACCATGGCCATTTAAATTGGTGAGACGATATTTTCCTATTATTCATTCATTTTCCATGACTATTAATAAATCTCTATATCGTGTTGGTTTGTATATGTCAAAGGAGGTGTTTAGTCATGGGCAATTTTATATTGCTATTTCTAGAGTTAAATCAAAAAAGGGACTGAGGATTCTTATCCATGACAAAGATAAAATCTCTATGATTAATACCACAAATGTTGTTTTCAAAGAATTTTTCCAAAATATTTATAAGGTTTGTTCATACTATCTTTCATCTGGCATAATTTTAGCATTCTGTTTATAATTTTATAAATTTCCACATATATTAATATCTTGCATTATTTTATAGGTCCATAAACTCAAGGCTTTTTGAAGATTGATGTTACAAATCTATGATTTTTCACAATTGATTGTAACAAATCTTTTATTTTATTTTTTTCTTTGCTAATATCTTAAGTAAAAGACATTACTACAAACTCTAATACAATGACATTTATAAATATTTTGATGTCAATTGACATTCTAGTAGATTGTTACTACCAATTCTACATAGTCACACTTCTTCTTTTCATTTTCTTAGTTCTTTCTATTTAATATGTTTTTAACATTCATATATATTGTTTCACTTAAACCAATATTATTTGATCATTTTTTTAAAATTTTCCATTAGAAATATTATTTTTAAATAAACTCTATTAAATACTATATATCGTTAAACAAATTAAAGTACCCGTGCAGGAGCACGAGTCTCTTACTAGTAAAGAATAATAATTAACAACACTCCTAATTATTCATGTTCTCCTCTTGTGTCAGTTACTTTTTAAAGTGAATCAAGTCAATTTTATAAACAATTAGTATAGCTTTCGATAAAGTCTTTTAATAAAACACAATTGTATAGTTGTCATTCTATAATTCGGACACTTGTCATTAAGAATGCGTGTATTTTTTTAATAAGTCCACAAACTGACCTCTATGCTGATATTTTTTCAATTTTATAAAAATTTAATATACACAATTAAATTACTATAGTTATTTCATTCGGACACATAGTAAATAGGATGCATATAATAAGACTACAAACTGACCTCTATGCATGTTTTTATGTGGCCCTTTTAGCGGAAACTATAAATTTTAATTTATATTGGATGCTATTATTTATTACATTAACAATAACTGCTTTTATTTTTTAGATGAACAACTACATATCTTCAATGAAATTATGGAAGTTGTGAGTACACAAAATGTAGGGATATTTTTTTTATATGGTTATGGTGGAATTGGTAAGACTTTCATGTGGAAAACATTTTTAGCAGCTTTGTGATAAAGTCGTGACATTGTCTTGAATGTTGCATCAAGTAGGATTGTAAGTATACTTTTACCAGGTGGAAGAAAAACACATTCAAGATTCAAGATTCCCGTTTCTTGTATTGAATCATCAATTTGTGACATTGCCAAAAAGTCAGATCTTACCGAGCTTTTGCAAATAACAAAATTGATAATTTGGGACGAGGCTCCTATGGCTAACAAGTTTTTCTTTGAACCTTTTGACAAGTCTTTGAAAGATATAATAGGTGATGGTGATGATTCTTGTGACAAAATTTTGGAGGCAAGATAGTTGTGTTAGGTGGAGATTTTCGACAAATTCTACCAGTCGTACCAAGAGGAAGCAGGTCTGATACAGTATATTCAACAATTAATGCTTAGTATATTTTGGAGCATTGCAAGGTTCTGACACTCACCAAAAATATGGGTTTGCAAACTGGTTCACAATCTAGCAATGCAGAAGAGGTTGAGAATTTTTCAAAATGGATTTTACAAGTGGGAGATGGTAAAATTTCTGAACCAAATGATGGATATGTTGATATTACTATTCCATCTGAATTAATTCTCTCTCATTATGTGGATCCAATTGAGAAGATTGTTACAAGTACTTATCCTAATCTCTTACAAAATTACTGGGATTCAAATTTTCTACAAATTTGAGCTATTTTAGCTTCAATTATAGAGTTTCTTAGTCTTTTCACATTTCATTTGTTTTTTTCCTCATTTTTCTCTAAATTTTCTCTCCAAAGCTTTTTATTGTTCCATAAACTCTGACTACAATATGGGTGGTGGTTATAAGATAGTTGTCATTATCTATGTTACTTTTTTGTTAGGAAATATTGGTCCTATAATTTCTATGTTTTCTTTCATTTACTTTCAGACTACAACCATACATTAACATTTACAATTTTGATCACTAATTACTACCACTTCACAATTCTTCCTTACATTTCATTTTATTGCGATTAATAAACAAACTTATACTTATAGTTATTAATAAAAGTACTCGTGCGGACACACGGGTCTTCTACGAGTATTTTCATATGATAGTTAAATGAAGGGTAAAAAGTTGTATATTAAATAGTTAAACTTTTAAAGGTGGAATTAGTAGATACATATTCATTGATATAGATCTACATGTAAACGCAATTGATCTGATATTTTTATAGTTATTAGACTATTGAGTGAAAAATCAATGAAGAGACCACCTCTAATCCTATATACTTCACTTAAGGAAAAATGAGAGACCTCTAAGTAGAACCACAAGTCACCATAAATATCTAAATGTCTTATTCCATAATGAGTCTATCAACTCACAATTTACAAACAAATGGGAAATTACTTAATAGGACACCCACATCCTTAAGATCAACAATAATATTTCACTATAAATGGTTTATTCTAGTGAAAATCTTATCCTGCACGATCTCTCAAGAGAAAACAATATTAAAAGGAGTCCAATCGGTCCAAATAAGAGGTAGAACAATACCCACTCTACTATAGGAGGGGATAAAGGGAGGATTAAACTCTAAAAGTGTATAGTACACCAGGACAATTGAAAACACACCAACTCTAGAATATAGCCAACACCACTGATCATGATCTTGAGAGGGAAGCAAATCATGACTAGCTAGGAATAACAAATTTACCATCTTTTGCTCATAAACAAAAAGAGACATCTTCCACCTAATATCTCATATAACACCTTATCAACCCAAAAAATGTTATCAACAATAGTCTTATCAAATCAACTAGAGATAGTATAAAGGTTATGAAATTTGACACTAAATAGAATCGACCCAAGGATCATTCCGAAAATAGGCGAGGAGAATATTGTCCAATATCCTCCTAATTTCATCGACAACCTAGTCTACAAAATCACAAACTTTAGAACCCAAAAGAGACACATATATTCACCAAGTAGAAGCACTACAAGAAAATTGACATATTGTAACAACCAACGTCTATTGGTAAAGGGTACAAAACTGATGGTATAACCCGAAATACCTATTCCAATTAAACTTAATACTTAATTTCCTACTACTATCTCAATATCCTATTGTAATGGTTTTCCTATCTGTTACCCAAAATGATTTTGCTATACCAAAGCAAAATCAAGATGAAAATGTAAATTGATTGAAAAAGTAAAACTTACCGAAAGGGATTATTGGAAAAAAAGTTGGCAGTAATGTGAAAAATCTTTGCGAAGGTGATATGATATAAGATGGAGCTCTTTGTGTTGTTAACAATAAATGGGTGATAGACGTGGAATGATGGTGAGCTTAGGATTCAGGGGAGATAGTGTGATTGTGGTGACAAATTAAAAATACGGGGTTTTGTGAGAAAGTTGTTATGAAAATCGATGAAGAAAAAAGGTTTTACAAATAATTCACAAATAATTTACGCCATGATCATAATCAAAACATGAGTAATAGGACAAATACATTTAACCTCAATAAAAGATAAAATAATCTACGCCTACTCATCGTAAGTTTACAATTAATCCTAATAAGAAAGATGTTGAAAAATATTTATTTTCACTCCCTATTACTTAACTACACCAAGTTCTTCCAAGATATGTATGATATTTTTTTCAACTAGATAGAACAAATCTCATTTAATGAGCGTACAATCTTCCTCATTAAGAAATTTCTACCCATATGCAAGTGTCCTTGGCCATCTAAATCTCGCTTAATGGGTCTCTAGCTCGCTTAGTGAGCTAACCCTTGATTTGTCTTCAAGTAACTTAACCTTGAAGATTTTTCACCCATCTTATCTCGTTTATCGCTCTTGCTAGCGAATTTCGGTGTATGGTTGAAGTTTTCTTGGTATTTTTCTTGAATGGTATGTTTTGAATATTCTTTTTATGATTTATTGGTCCTTTTTCCTATTCTTGATAAATTAATAGTGAAAAACTGACATTGGCTTTTATCATGCTTTCCTAATAAATTTCAGATTTTTTTTCATTGTTTACTTTCAAAATAATTAATAAGTGCTTATGATTTTTTATTTATTTTCCCTTATCAAATCTCTCTAAATTATAATTTTTTGTCCTCAACAAAATCAATACAAATGGTTTAGAAATATTTTTATCATCGAGTGATCATGAAAAGTATAAGGACTTGATTAATAGGTTTTTTAAATCCCTTTGAAGTATGGCATGAATTTTTTTTCAAATGCAAGTTCATAATCAACTTTATAAGCATCTATAAAATATAGAAAGAATATAAAAAAATATGCTTTACTAAAATACGATATAAAACATGTTCAGATCAATACTCACTTATTCATCAAAATCATTATCTCATTGTAAATCACTCAAATGAGTTAGTGTTTTTCTCAAATATCAGATCATGCATCAACTAAATAAATGTTTTAAACTTCATATAATCAATATCATAAGATTCCTAATCAATTATGGATCACTAAGGTCTTTGTTTGTTGGTTGTAACACACGTGAACTGCAAGAATCTTAGTTTTTGGGGATTCAAAAGTGCCTAAGAGATAGCAGGGCAATATTTGATATTTTCCTTTTGTTTTTCAATTTCTCTTTTTATTTTCCCCTTTTACAACTTCTACTTTATTTCTTCTTTTTGCAAGATTTGAAAATTTTGGCTTTACTTTCTCTTTTTTTGGTATTATTTTCTTTTATATTAATTACCATTTACTACTTGTTTTCTTTTTCTTTTTTAAATACTTTCTTCCTCTCAGACTTTATCCTTTTTGTACACCCTTAGAATTCTAATTCTCTTCTATCTTTAAGATAATGTATGACCATTATTTTTATTTAAAAATTAGCTTGGGATTCTAATTTTTCAAAAACAAAAATATTTATGTTTAAGGCTCAAAGTGGTTACCAAAAGATCACACACTCAGAAGTTAGGCTTTTTGGTCAATTAGTTTTCACTCTAAAATCACAATGTCTTAATCATATCCATAAATTCATATACATAAAGTAATAGCAATAATGAAGCAACATTATCACAGTTAGAAGGCATGTCTACTCTAATTCATTTATGTAAAACCTGATATAATGGCTAAATTAACTGATTTGAAAAGCAACTAGGGTAGTGAATGATAAATTTGATTTGGAATGGATGCAATTGGATTGGATTGCTAACCATTTCTTATTTTCTGAAAAATGTAGCTTTGGTATGAAGCGATAGGATGCAATTTGGTCTTGGTGAACAAATGTGGGAGATGGCTTGTAACTTTGGCTAGAAGCTAAGAGTGTACATTGAATTGGAACCAAAGAGTGAAAATGTCACTTTACCTTTTGTACCCTGAACTTAAATTGTAATGAAATATTGTTAAATGTAATGTTGTGGTTTATGTAAAGTTGATTTCTAATGATGAATGCAATGTAAATCATGTAATGGTTGATAAGTGAGAATCTATTTTAACTCACAAACTTTCTTTACTTTGACTTATGCGGATAATTATGGAATAATAAAAACAATATGAATTATGGGTTATATGGAGGCAAAAAATAAGATAAAAAAGTCAAATGTGTTCTTTTACTAGCCTTAACTTGCATGAATGAAAATGCAAGGTGGACAAGATATAAAAACATATTCTTGAACTTTTACGCTCTTGACCTTTGACTTGATTTAATGTATGAATTATTACTTGCGAGTGAAGTTTTCTCAAAAAGCATGATGAATGGTAATCCATGTAAATGTACATGATATTGATTAAAATAATAATTAAAAATGATAATGTAATGTGAATAAAATCCAATTATTAACTTTCATTCTTTGATTTTTGTTAACTGATTTAAAGTTAGAGATATGTTAAGGATAGATGCATGCTTATTAGGACCATACCCAATGGAATGATCATGACATGGTCATACAAATAGATGAAATATATGAATAGTTACTAAAATCTAAGGGGGAAATCAAGGTATGACATTGTCACATATTAGTTTTTCTTTATCTAAATTAGAGATATGTTAAGGATAGATGCATGCTTATTAGGACCATATCCAATGGAATGATCATGACATTGTAATACAAATGGATGAAATATATATGAATAGTTACTAAAATCTAAGTGGAAAATCAAGGTATGACATTGTCACATATTAGTTTTTCTTTATCTAGGTTAACTTAATTGATTAGGTATACATTATATTCGATTAGGAAGCACTAAATCTCATGGATTGTTTTATTTAGCGGAAAAAAATTCATACAAAAAGGATGACTTTCCTATCTTTTCAACATAAAATTTTATGAATAGTCATCTCTTATATTTTTCATATTCTCCGTATTTTATAAGTTTTATTCATTGTTCATTGGCTAAGTAATAAGTAAGTGAAAAGCTTCATCTATGAATTATGGTGTCTTATTGTTGTACTAAATTTGTATATTCAAGAATATAGTTCTGTTATGATCTTGTAATAAATTTGAAGGTTGCAAGCTAAAGTTGTAAAAAATTTGGTTTAAGGTTATTGAGTTGAACCTTTGTAAAAGCTCAAATTATATGTGTAAGGTTATTGGGTTTATTCTATGCAAAAGCTCAAGTTTAAGTTTTCTAGATTGATCCTCTATAAAAGCTCAAGCTATTGTTTAGTGAAAATTTCAAGAGGAAACTCTTTGACACTGAATTAGGTTGCGTGGTTTAAGACTTAATTAAGATATTCTCTAGTGTGATCCTTCTTAACATACTCTTTATATTCTTTTCTTTTATCTTTTATGCTAATATTTATCTTTTTCGATGCTTATTCTTTGTTTATCTGTACTTCTAATATAAATCGTTATAAATCAAGTATGTTTGTGAAAAAAATTCAAATTTTGAATATCACAATTCATCCCCTCTTGTGTTTGGAGTCGCTTATTCAACATCCTCCATAGGACAATCACCAAGAAACTCTACCACAAGAACAAGTCAAAGACACTCAACTGCTATTGATTCACACATATACAAGGTAATGTCACTAGGCTTTCGTCCGGTGGGCATGTGCGTTTGAGATGGCGTGTTGCACTTGTGTGGTTGAGCCCATCTCACTTGTGTTTGACGGAGGCGGGGTCATGACGCTCTATAGGCAAGGTCATGGCTGGAACCCGTCGCGGATGTACTCCATTTAGGACAGATTCGTTGTCTAGCAGTTTTCCTATGCAAGTCTCTTGATGATGACGTACATGAGGACTCACCGAGGGTATAGTTATGGTAGCCTGGATAGATAGGTATAACTCCTGGATTCCTCGCACACGGGTGTGGGTGTGCATATAGTGTTTTGTTATTTTGTGTTGTCACCCTCTTGGATAGTCATGGGACTTCAAAGTGTGGTGTTACCCATGTTTGTACTTGTACCTGACCGTGAGATTTAACCCCGGATTCTAGTTGAATCCGTTCTTGATGCATGTACCCAGTAGAACCGAGCGAACTCCTAAGATAGGGGGCTCACTGAGATTTAGTAATCTCACCCCATTCCAATTATTATTTTTCAGGTTCTTCGAGGCAGGATCGTGGAAGGGTAAGATGGCTCAACTTGTGACGGTGTTTCTCGGTGATAATATTTATCTTCTTTATCTTTCCGCTTATGTACTCTTTCGGGATCATGTATTAGTACCATTTGGGATTTGTATTTTATGGCCATAACAGTTTCGACTTTGTATTTGTAATATGTACTAATACTTATCTTATTCCGCTGCTGTTATGTGTATATTTTATGTACCATTTAATTCCATATACGTATATCCTAGGCAATGTATGTATGGGGTGTTACAAACAGGCGCAATACAATGATGCAGAGTTGCAAAATCAGGAGAGATTTCCATAATTATCTCGAGCGTCAGATGGAGTCATTATGTTTAGGCATCGTGTATGTGTGTCTAACGATGCGACATTGAAGCAAATGATTCTGGGTGAAACCCACAAAAGCAAGTTCACCATTCATCCTGGATCTACCAAGATATATCAAGACTTAAAAAGGAGTTTTTGGTGGCTAGGCATGAAGAAAGATGTTGTTGTTTATGTGGAGCAGTGTGGTGTATGCCAACAAGTGAAAATAGAACACCAAAGACTCGGTGGTATGTTGCAACCATTAGATGTTCCTATATGGAAATGGGACACCATATCTATGGATTTCATTGTGGGACTACCTCGTGTTTTAGGTGGTCATGATTACATTTGGGTGATTATAGACCGTTTAACAAAGTCTACACATTTTTTACCTGTGAAAAACACTCATAAAGTACCTCATCTAGTCCGACTCTTTGTAGCATAAATTGTAAGGTTGCATGGTGTGCCATCTAGCATTGTGTCGAATAGAGATCCAAATTTCACTTCTCAATTTTGGAGAGCTTTTCATCAAGAAATGGGAACGAAACTGAATTTAAGCACTTCGAATCATCCTCAGACTGACGGACAGACTGAGAGAACCATCCAAACCATTGAAGATATGCTGAGAGCTTGTATTCTAGAAAGTGGGGGAAGTTTGAAGGATCATTTTCCATTGATAGAATATGCGTATAACAACATTTACCACTCAAGTATAGGCATGGCATCATATGAAGCTTTGTCTGGAAGAAAATGTCGTTCGCCTTTGTGTTGGTCGGAAGTTGGTGAAAAGGGAACTCTTGGACCGAAAATAATTCAAGAGACGACTGAAAAAATTAGAGAGATTCGAGAAAAGATGAAGAAAGCTCAAGACCGACAAAAGAGTTATGCGGATAAAAGAAGAAGGCCTTTGAGCTTTGATGAAGGCGACCATGTCTATTTGAAAGTGACTCCAAGACTTAGGTTGAAAGGACCGTTTAAAGTTCGGAAGCTTAGTCTGAGATATGTGGGACCGTATCAGATCATCAAACGGGTAGGCGAGGTGGCATATCAGTTAGCGTTACCTCCGTCAATATCCGGGCTGCATGATGTTTTCCACATGTCTCAACTTTGAAACTTCGTGTCGGATTCATTTCATCATATCCTTCCCGATGCGATGGAGATAGAACCAGATCTTTCGTTCCAACCAGGCGCGTAGAGAAAGCATAAAAATAGGCCACATGCCTACCAAAATACCATTTCAAGCCTAAAAATTACTCTTTTCTTCCACATACTTAATAATAATAATAATATCTACATAGTAATATCATTCAAAGATTTTCAAATAGGCAAGACCACAAAAATGTTAGGTCATGGAAAGCTCACCCATAACCTTAAGGTCTAAGCTTGGACCTACCACCAAGAGAAATAAAAAATCTCAAAAAGAGACCTAAGATCTCTAAGAAGAAGTAATAATCACCTCAACCACTTAAAAATTATATATCACACAACCAAAGTCATCTCACAAGTTACAAACACATAAACAAATGACTCTACCCCCTACACATATCATAAGTAACCTCAGTTAGATCAACTATAACCCTATGCTTAAAAACGGAACACATGCCTACCAAAATACCATTTCAAGCATAAAAGATTATTCTTTTGTTCCACATACTTAACAATAATTAGATATATACAATTGTTTCAAGATTTCCAAATAGGTCAAACAACAAAAAAATAGGTCATGACAAGCTCACCCCTAACCTTAAGGTCTAAGCTTAGGCCTGCCACCAAGAGAGGTAAAAATCTCCAAAAAAAAAAAAAGACATAATATCTCTAGGAAGAAGTAATAATCACCCCATCCACTTAAAAATTATGTATGACACAATCAAAGTCATTTCCCAAATTATAAACAGATAAAAAGTTGATTCAACCACCCACTCCACATATCATAAGAAACCTCAATTGCATCAACTATAACCATGTGCTTAAATAAATTATCTATAGTAAGAATTTATTTGTTTTTTTTTAAGCAAGATATAATAGGAGAACTAAATATTCTCAAACTCAATTACAAAAAGTGAGCTAAACCACTCAACAAAGACTATCCACCAATTACACTAAGATAAGTAGAACAAATGATTTTTGCAAAACTCACAAAAGTTGCAGTTGAAATGAATAATATTTCCAATAAAATATCACCTCCAAACTAAAAACATAATGTCCCAAACCACATCTACCACATTCCAATAATCATTTCTGAAAATTATGTTATTCCTTGAGATCCAAAAAATCCAACAAATAACTAACCAAACGCATCATTCTTTTCCTCTCTTCATTTTCATCGACTTGCAAAAGGATAACCAACTCAAAAAAACCACCTTTACAATAATTAACCGAAGGAGCTAAGAATTTATCTATAAAATTTGTCAAGAAAAAGTACCACTTTAAAAATACTCCAAGCTAGCCCATATGAAAGACATAGTCCAGTCCACAAATGAAAAAAAAAAAAAAGGGAACAATCAAGATATAAAGTTTAAGAAGGTTGAACATTTCCTATTGCCTATTAACGACTTTTTTTAAAGTATGGTTGTGATATAATAGTGTATTTAAAAATCTATTTTATTTTAACCGATTAAAAAAAAATCCATATGCTTAAAAAAGGCTAATAATCCCGTAAATAACTGTAAATTACTTTAAATTTTTTTGATATGCATGATGACATAAAATAATAAACAAAAACTGTAGCAAAACTAATACCAAGTATGTTCCTATAAATCATACATTTCAAGTGAGAATGAATACTATATATTAAAGTAAAAGTGATTTTAATCTCTAACATTATACATATATTCCATATAGATTTTGTTGGACAGCTTGAAGTATCTCTGCTCGATAGTTTACTCAGTAAATTATTTGATAAAAGTAAATGTGAACTTTTTTATCAAAAATATTTACTGCTCTGCACATAATAATTTAAAAGACATATACTATTTAGAAAAACATTTGGAATAATTAACAATGCTATCAATGTCTTCTTCTCTTTGTTCTAGTTTAATTGGTTTCTTTTATTTGTCTCACATAACGAAAAAGCATGCGAGTGTATAGTATGCCAAACTAATAAATAATAATGGTACCAACATGAGTTGCAATTGCAATCATAACTGTAACGTCTGTAAACATATAGACTTTTCTATCAGCTATGGTATATAAGAGATACCTCTATGGGGAAATTACGAAGTAAAAATTAACAAGTAAATTGTGAGCTACTATAATAAAAATAAATATTTTTCAATAGAGTTTTATAAATACTTGTCAGCTACAATTAATATTTATGACTTAAGACATGACATTATATTAGTTGTATATGTTAAGGCAACCTTCGACAGTATTTTGTGTTAAGTGGTCTGCACTAAAAATAGAAAATGTGGAGAGTCCTAAATTTATTTTAATAGAAATGAATAGAATAAAAGTCACGTTATTTGTATTTGACTATGTTCCGGTAGTTACTATTGTGGATAATTCTAAAATCACTTAAGTAAGAAGAAGTGAAGTCGATTACATCTTGATATGCAATAAAATCATGAAAATGAGATATCTAAAAGTGTCACTAAATGTGTTAAAAGCGTCGGAGAATTTAGTAGAGAATGGAGTATTGATGGAAGATTTAAAATTTGTCAATAAATTAAAAAAACCCGTGATTTAAAGAAAACTCATAATTTGTAAACAATATTATATATATATATATATATATATATATATATATATATATATATATATAATAATTTTTGCCAGCAAGTTTTAATAACCTTCCAAGATGCAGTAACTAGCACTACGCAAAAAATGAAAAAAGACAGCGCATTTTAGACAACGTTTTTTGAAAAAGTGCTGGCTAAAAATAAACACGAAAATTTTTGAAGAAATTTTAGCAAAAGCGTTGTCTAAGGCGCACTTTTGACAACGCTTTGGGAAAGCGCTACTAAAGGACCCCCTTAGAAAGTGCTTTTCAAAAAGCGCTGCCTAAGGTTATTTAGAAAGCATTGCTACAGGCCCCCTTATACAACGCTTTTTGAAAAAGCGCTGCCTAAGGTCTTTAAAGAAAAACATAACCCTTGCTTTGGTTTTCATTCTTTCTTTTTCTTAGAAATTTCTCAAAACCCTTTTTCACATTCCTCCTCTGCAAAACCTCTATACTTCTCACATTCCACCTTCATCCATCACTGTCATTGTCGCCCAGCCATCTTTCTCCTCACCATCAACATACTCAACCAGCGATCTCCCCGACGACCCTCTGTCATCTCCGTTCCACTCACCTCCATCTACTTTCAAACCATCCACCATATCGGCCTTCCATTTCCGTTACAAACCACCACCATCGACTAACCTCACCACATCATCATTTCCATCGCCATCCTCCTCGTTTCCACAAAGCGACGAACAACCACCAAGTCCAACAACACCGTTATCTCCATTTGTACATTCACCGTATCAACTCACCAACAACAATATACGTTCAGTCGGATTTCCGGCTACTTCATTTTGGTGACCGCAAGCTTGTTGGAATATCTCTATGCGCACAAAACTCCACTTTTCTCCACTGTGACTTGGTAAGAAACTTAATCAATATTAGTTTTAAGCTTTGATTTATTTGAAGTTAATTGTTGAGGTTTAGTATAATGTTAAAGGGATGTTGTTGTTTGATTTGTATTCATTGTACCTATGTGCTGAGATTTTTGAGTTGGATTAATGTTGAAAGATGTATGTAGTTCAATCTAGTGATGAGTTTTTGGATTGATAATACCTTACGATTGTTGACTAAATTATGTGGGAATTTACAATTTCAATGGATGGTTTTTTTCAGTTAATTTGTTTAAAATTTTGATTTACTTGATTATGATATTGTTGAGAAATTTATGAGAAAGGTGTGTTTAACAGTAAACATTTCATTTAGTAAGGGTCGAAGCATTTCAAATTTGTTTAAAATTGATATCATCTTCAAAACCATCTGGAAATTGATTGCAATACGCTTGTGTTATTTAACCTTGATTTAGGTTTGTATCACGTTTGTTTGTTCCGATTGAAAGAGATTTTAATGTTGTTTTAGACTCAATTTGGTCATGTTTTGTTTGGTAAACTCGGTTATAACCTTATCGTTTGTTTCTTATAGTTGTGAACACTTCCGAGTTAATTTTTTTCAGTTTTTATTTGTTCATGTTCATGGCTGTCATTTTATATAATCAATTGATTATGGAATTAGATATTTGGAATGTGGGCTTATTTTGAAACTAATACAATGTATATGTTTATTTATTGAATCAAACTAAATGACTACAACGTATATGGTTATGCTTGTGAATATGTAAAAACAAATTTCTCTACATACAAAATTTTAAGTATCAATTTGAGGATGGGAAGGGAATTGACATTTAGAAGTACAATCAAGTAGAATTGAGGGTAAAGATATTTAACTAGTAGTGTGGCTAAAACATAATTATAACTTGTAAGTTGTAACAATTATAACTAGAAAGCTTGTTAAAAGAAGTTCTTTCGTTTTTAGAAGCTTGTTGAGTTTGAATCGTTATGCCATTTGAATCTTTGATGAATTTCTTTGAAAGAAAAAGGCTTGTAATAACCTTTTATGTTGCTTGTATATCAATTGAGGTTTCGAATTCATGACATTTTATTTCGGTTTCCATTTGCTTTAAGTATTTTTTAGTCGAAATTATTAAGATCTCTCAAGTAAGATAAGTCGCTGCCCGGATATTGTTTTAGAGGTTATAACTTATCCCGGATGTTGTTTTATTTGTTATGACTTATGATTTAAAAATTTTAAAAATAGAAGTTTTATTTCCTCTGAATTAACAACGTTTCCCGGCCGAGTTCAACATATATCACTCATTCCCTGTGTTTTCCTGAGTTCGACCTTCTCGTTTTAACTTCTCGATGTTGACGTTCGGTAAATCCGAGGTAAATTCCTTCCTCAAATTACTGGTATTGTGAGGAATTTGTCTCAAATTGTGTGAATATATTTGTACTTGCCTAGCCTAATGAATACTACTGTATATGTGTTTGCTTTCCACAGACCCATTCCGTGTATACTTTGCATTTTGATAGAAATGCGTTATACCGTTGTGTACCCTAATTAGTTTTTTTTTGTATAGCTTACTAATTATTAGTAAACCATGGATAAAAAATGGATGTCTGTCGATCGATTATCAAAAGAGTACGAGAATAGGGTATTAAAATTCGTTAAGTTTGCTATTGAACACACTGAAGACCCCATTAGAATGAAATGTCCTTGCTTGGGTTGTTGTTATATGGTTCGGGTTGACGCAGATGTATTAAAATCGCATTTACGGAGGCGTGGAATTGATTGAAGTTATACATGTCGGATATTTCATGGTGAGAAAAGCAGCGAGAATGTTGAACCGAGGGTGAAAAGTAATACGACATATGCTTCATACGACAACGTCACGGATACATACGATTGTGATTGAGTCGAAGAGATTGTAGAAGCACTTGAAGAAGATATTTAGGATTGTCCCAAATTTTTGAGAGGTAGGTAAGTATAACACCCAAATTCTACCCCAAAAAATTAATAGAAAATTAGAGTATGAAAATTCCAAACATTCATGGGGTATTACATATTCACTTTAAATCATCAATATAAAACTCATATGAAGGGTACATAGCACATAAACTTGAGAGGAACTCATAACAGATAATTAGTCTTTAAAAATAATTCACTTAATAAATAATTATGCAGCAGATTCAATGTAACTCCCCAAATTTAATTAATTAGTTAATTAAGTTAATGAAGAATTTAATTATTGGATTTAGATAAAATCTGAGAATTAATCGGAGTAATCGAATTTGTCGGTATTATTTAAGAGGCGTATTTGGATTATTAAGTCGGATTTTAGTCGGGTAAAACAGAATAATAATAATAATAATAATAATAATAATAATAATAAGGATGATATTATTAATTTAATTGGAATTATTCGGCGAAGAGTTGAATTATGGGTATTAGTTGATTAGTTGGTTTAATCGGAGAATTACTATTAGAATATTATTTGCGAGTCGGTATTATTTAATTGATGGATGGACGAAGTTGTAGAAAATAAAATGAGAAATAATATTATGAGTAGTAGATTATTTATTTAAGTTTGGGCTTAGGTTATCATGTTGGAAAAATTGTAGAGTGGGGGTGTACAAGAGTAAGGCCCATTAGATTATTTAGAAATAACAGTAATTATATTGCTATTATTTTATTTATTGGATTAAAAGAAATAAAAAGAATTAGGTTTTTGGTTGAGAAAAGGAGAGCAGTATGTGAGAGAAAGGAACAAACCTTTGGAGGTTAGCCGCCCGGAAGGGATTTTGCTGACCGAAAAGCCCAATCGGAATTCGACCAGAAATCAGGAGGCGAACTTGGGAGTTGAACTGCTTTGAATCCAGGTAAGGGTGGGATTCGAATTATATAACCGGGATTATGATGATTGATATGTGGGATTGGGATTATATGAATTTTCTGTGATGTGTTGAATTTGCAGTGTTATGATTCTAATAAAATTATGGTTTACCATTAGTAAAATTGTGCTGGATAAAAGTGGTATATGTTGCTATTGTTGGTATTGTGTTGTTGTGAAATTTTATAATTGTTATATGATGAAATTGAATTACTGAATCGACAGTTGTTCGGAGATTTCGATGCAAACTAGACTGAATAATAAGAACAGATGATACCGAAAATACTGAAAGACGTATGAAGAAGAAGAAGATTAAGGGACGACCGTCCCCAAGTTGTGGAACAAGAAGAGTGGGCCCCACCATGCTTAGGGGGTGGGCGCCCCACTCTCTTTTGCCTTCCTCCCACCTTATTGTTTTGTGTTACCGTGTACGTTAACTAGTATTACTTTATATTTTCTTTTGGTAAGTTGTGTTTCACAGGTAATACCTATAGCCTTCTTTAGATGAAGAACAAAAGAAAAAAAGTGTATATTATGTTGGGGGGAAGACGCCCTTAAAGGGGGTGGGAGTCCCACTCCATTGTTTTCCTCTTCCACGTGGGAAGTGTGTACGTGGCTCTGGGAGTTGTTTGTTTGAATTAGGAAAATGACATGTAGAAGAAACATAAAATAATTGGAGACATGCTAATAAAGTTAGAAAAGTAGCATTGTGACAATATTATAATAATAATAGGTGTGCTAATAATATATTTATTGCAGGCAATGTTGTAGTAGAGAACGAGTAAATGATTGATAGATGTCTTTAGCAGATGTTGATATTTTACAAACAGGGCGTAGGAATTGATGACAATATAATTAGTATGATTAGTAGTAGAGGAATAATCTTATCAGGGGGCAAATATTTACCAATAAACAAGAAAATAGTTAGTAGCGAGTTCTCTAACATGTGCTGGTATATTGTAGCAGCGAAGATGAAATGGTGATGACAACATAAGTTTGATGCAGGAATTGATTATCTCGGAATAATAAAATTTGTAGAAGATAGATGACAATATTGAAAATAGTGAAGAGTTGAATAGTAGTAACATTAGGCGAGTGGAATTAGCAGAGTATTAAAACAGTGCCGAATCAACCGAATTAGTAAATTAAGCAGAAGAATTAGTTGTTCGGAAGTAACCGAAAATTGCTTGAGTAGTCGATAGTTATTAGTAGGTAATCTTGGTTGATTTATTTTGTTCAAATTATGTTGAATTTCAGGTACAGCCGAATAAGTTGAATTGTCCTGATTCATGGACATGTTTGAGTTGTAGGTCGAATGACCAATGTTGGTTTAAGTCGATGCAATTGATGCATGTTTAAGTTGTTGTTGTTGATGTTGTTGTATTTTGTCGTGGGTTTGTTGTGTTGAATAAGTTGATGTTTGTGGTTGTTGTCGCATACATAGCATTTGCATGATTAAGTTGGCCTTAATGGAACCACGTTGAAAGTTGAAGTCTTATGCCCTGGCCTTTATGGCACCACGTTGAAGGCTTATACATTGTTAATGCCTCGATAAACTAGAATATGTTTAAGTTGGGAGTTCTGCTCCAAATGGTACCACATGCATTTGCATATTTAAGTCACATTCGATTTACATGTTTAAGTTGTTGTTGTTGTTGATGATGTTTAAGTTATCGTTGTGGTTGATGGTGTTGAAGTTGATGTTTTCTAAGTTGTTATTTGATAAGTTGATCGTTGATAAGTTGATGCTTGACAAGTTGCTTTTTAATACAGGTTGTTGTTGCTATTAAGTTGTTCCTAATAGTTGTTGTATGATTTGTTGTGTGGAGCAGTGAAATTGTATGATTCTATTCTAATATATTAATTATCATACTTTTGTTTATATTTTTCGAGATCTCACCCCTTCTGCTTATATTTCCCCTACCATGGAAAATGGGCAGGTACTCAAGCATGGTTGTGGATGTTGGATGTTAATTCATGAAGTTTGTATGTCGCTTTATGATAAGTCAAAGGGTCTTGCTCTGATACGTAGCACTCGGGGGGATGTTTATGTTGTTGTGATTATAAGATGACGAATAGTTGTTATTACTTGTTGTTGGAATTGTTTCTAATTGTTGTCATTGCAATAATTCTCGAATAATTATAAATTAAAGTTTTGATTTAGTCGAATAAAGTTGTATATGACTTATAAGATGTGAAGGTCAAATGCTATGTATCTATATTAAATGACACACAGGTGTTTGATAATAAGTTGAAATGTGACACCTGTTTTATGTTTTGAAAATTTGGCACTCTGATTCTATTATAAATGTTGGGTAGAAAATGGGTGTTACATTCGACATCTTCAAATTTCATAAAAACCATAGCTTCTTTCTCGCAGCTTTAAAACAGAAACAATTCTTCAAATAATAACTGAATTCAAATAACATAATCAAACAAGCGTTCATCCCCCGAGTGCTATGTATCAGAGCGACAAACACCGACTCGAACTAACGGCTACTAATGCTTCATTCTTCATTACCTGCATGTTACCCATGTAGAGGCAACATCACAGCAGAAGGGGTGAGATATCGAATAATATAAATAAGATTATGATAATTAATATATTAGACAATAATATTATAAATTTCACCGCTTCTCAACAACATACAACAATCAATAAACAATCACAATTATCATCAATAATTCAAAATGCAACTCGGATGCGACACTATTGTCAATATGCATGTGGTACCAATAGGACTTCAACCTCCTTCACAAATCCGTCAATACAGGCCTTCATAAATATGCAAATGTAATGCAACTCTAACAACATACAACATCACACACTTATTATTCACCACAAACTTCATTACGAGGCATTCACCAATTTCGTTGTTATTACCAAATTCATAGGTAATCATCATCAAAAAGGAATACGCCTATATCCATGCATAATTGGAAATAAGCCTAACACTTCACATAATAAATCACATAATCATTTCACCAATAATAAAACACAAAACAACCCGTTATGTACCTTAATTATATAGCACACACATTCATTGTAATTCCATAAACCGGAAAGAATTAGCTTAATGCATTTCTGCCCGCAAAATTATGTGTTTCAACAAAATAACTCAATTACATTCACCTATTATTTTATATTAGTTACCTCGAAAAATTTTACTAAATTCTGGACAACTAATTATACCACTTAATTCGGCCGTTTCGGCTAAATCGAGACAGTTTTAACATCCAGCTAGTTGTTACCAATTAATCTACTGAACCTGTAAAAATTAGCCTACTATTATAATACTATACAACTACTAATTTTCCTTCCAAACCATAATTCCTGATTCTTCTAAAGTTGCTACTCTACTAAAACCTTTGTTTCTGCTATTAGGTTATTCTGCTAAATTGCTACTAATCATTAACTAATTCTTCATCACTTAATTTATATGCCAGGAATAATTAATTAATCTTATTATGCTAATTTTTCTAAGTTTATGTCCTCTGCTAAACTCTTCTTTCAATTACTTCATTCTACTAATTTGTTCTACAGAATACTAACAAATTTCAATCATCACCTAATTAATAAAATACTTTATGTACTAATATATATATATATATATATATATATATATATATATATATATATATATATATATATATATATATATATATATATATATACATTCATTACATATAAACTATACTGATATAACATATACCCAACGACACATCATCATTGTATACACCGTTATCCCTTGACTACCCTTCAATATCTCATGCCTACTATTCAATTTAAGTGATATATATATATATATATATATATATATATATATATATATATATATATATATATATATATATATATATATATACTTTACTAGTTGATCAGTAACCTAAAAGCATGGCCATCACTAATATATTCTACGTCGCACTCAGAGAGAAGAAAACAAAAAGGTAAAGAAAAGAGCAATGTGCCCCTCGACATGCTCTAGTGTCATTCGGCACCCTTAAATCCCTTCTTCAATTATTTTTCATCCTTATACAGATTTCGCCTAGATATTTCTTAATTGATTTCTTACGTTATTAACTCAGAACCATTATTTCAATTAAACTGAATTATTAACCAATTTATATTCTACGTATTTTCATAAAATGTCACGAACAGGGATTCACTTGCATATATCTTTTCAAAACAACAACAATAATCACTATTCAGGAATCTCAATATATCAGCACCAAAAATATTCACAGTAAAATTCAAACATCCCTATCCCATATAATAATAATAATCATATTCCCATTTAGAAAATCTGAACCCCACCCTTACCTTGGATTGAAGGTCGCTCAAACTTTTCGGTCAATTTCCTAAACGCACTTGATTCTTCTCCGGCAAAATCTTACTGCAACCAATTCTCCAGCTCTTGCCTCTAAACCCTTGTGCCTCCAATCTTTGTTATTCTTTTTTCTTCTCTACGTAAAACCTAGTTTTTCTACTACTACTTCTATTTATATAAAACCTAATATTTTATTCTATTAATAAAATAAATCCAATTTTCCACTCTTCTAATAAATCAAATATTATATCTATCATATATTCTTTGATTTCTGACACTGGATACTAATATACCCTTCTTCATCATAATTGAAACAGACATCCGCCTTATGCCTACACTCAGGAGCTGCATGTCCAACCTTACCACAGCGAAAATACCTCTTTACCTCAGCATTACACACATTGCTCTTATGACCAGGTTTCCCACACTTGAAACAAGTCACACTAGAAGGAGCATCCCCCCACTAGTTCTATGGCCCTAAGCAACTTCTTGTTTAACTTTACCAGCTGGAGCATCATACGGCTTACTTTAACTCTGATTCTTGCTCCTCTTCTCATTAATCATCTTGTAATGAGCATTATTATCCTCCTCATAAATCCTGCAGATATCCACCAAATTAGAGAAAATATGAATCTTCTGATATCCAGTTGCTTTCTTGATCTCTGAGCGCAACCCATTCTCAAACTCGATGCACTTTGAAAATTCAGCAGTTTCCGCGCTATAGTGCAGGTAAAACTTAGCCAACTCCACAAACTTTGCAGCATACTTAGTAACAGACTTATTCCCTTGCTTCAGCTCGAGGAATTCAATTTCCTTCTTACCCCGAACATCTTCAGGATAATACTTCTGCAAAAACTCTCTACGAAACACAACCCAAGTGAGTTCCTCACCCGCAACCTCCAACCTCGGACGCGTCTCTAGCCACCAGTCGTCAGCTTCGATTGCCAGCATATGAGTCCCATAACGAACCTTCTACACTTGGGTGCAGTCCATCACACGGATGATTCTTTCCATCTCCTTCAACCAATCCAAAGCTCCATCAGGATCATACTTTCCCTTGAAGGTAGGCGGATTCTCCCTCTGGAAAGTCGCCAAGCTACGAGATCCAGCATCCTCGCCAGCAATTGGCTGATTCTCTATAGCATGAGCCATTTCTTCCAAAGGAGCAACAATCGCATCACCGTTCCTTCCAACAATCTCAACTTATCACTACAACACAAACAATGGTCAGAGATAATTAACAATACTCGACTGTTAAGAGACTCAACAGCTTTGGCCAGACGGACCGTCCTGCTCTGATGCCACTAGTGTAGCACCCCAATTCTACCCCCAAACAATTAATAGAAAATCAGGGTATGCAAATTCCAAACATTCATGGGGTATTACATATTCACTTTAAATCATCAATATAAAACTCATATGAAAGGTACAAAGCACATAAAGTTGAGAGGAACTCATAACAGATAATTAGTCTTTAAAAATAATTCACTTAATAAATAATTATGCAGTGGATTCAACATCTTCAAATTTCATAAAAACCATAGCATCTTTCTCACAAATTTAAAACAGAAACAATTCCTCAAATAACAATTGAATTCAAATAACATAATCAAACAAGTGTTCATCCCCCCCCTGAGTGCTACGTATCAAAGCAATAAACACCTACTCAAACTAACGGCTACTAACGCTTAATTCTTCATTACCTGCATGTTATCCATGTGGAGGCAACATCACAATAGAAGGGGTGAGATATCGAATAATATAAATAAGTTTATGATAATTAATATATTAGACAAGAATATTATAAATGTCACCGCTTCTCAACAACATACAACAATCAATAAACAATCACAATTATCATCAATAATTCAAAATGCGATACAACTGTGCATATGCATGTGGTACCAATGTGCATAAGCCTCCTTCACAAATCCGCCAATACAGACCTTCAGAAATATAAAAGTGTAATGCAACGCTAACAACATACAACATCACACACTTATTATTCACCACAAACTTCATTACGAGGCATTCACCAATTTCATTGTAATTACCAAATACATAGGTAATCATCATCACAAACGCATACGCCTATATCCGTGCATCACTGACAATAAGCCTAACACTTCACATATTCAATCACATAATCACTTCACCAATAAAAAAATACAAAACAACCAATTCTGTACTTTAATTATATAGCACACACATTAATTGTAATTCCATAAACCTGAACGAATTAGCTTAATGCATTTCTGCCCGCAAAACGATGTGTTTCAACAAAATAACTCAATTACATTCACCTATTATTTTATATTAGTTACCTCATAAAGTTTTACCTAATTCCAGACAACTAATTACACCGCTTAATTCGGATATTTCAGCTAAATCGGGATTGTTTTAACATCCTGCTAGTTGCTACCAATTAATCTACTGAACTTGTAAAAATTAGCCTATTGTTATAATATTATACTGCTACTAATTTTCCTGCCAAACCATAACTCCTGATTCAGCTAAAGTTGTTACTCTGCTAAATTGCTACTAATCATTAACTAATTCTTCATCACCTAATTGTTTATTTTACTTACGGTAACTAATACCTGAATGCTTTCAATATATATATATATAACTTCTATATGTCAGGGATAATTTATTAATCTTATTATGCTAATTTTTCTAAGTTTATGTCCTCTGCTAAACTCTACTTTCAATTATTTTATTCTACTAATTTGTTCTACACACTACTAATCAATTTCAATCATCACCTAATTAATAAAATACTTGTTGTAATAATATATATATATATATATATATATATATATATATATATATATATATATATATATATATATATATATATATATATATAAATTATGAAACTATACTTAGTGATATAACATATACCCAACGACACGTCATCATTGTCTACACCATTATCCCAAGACTACTCTTCAATATCTCATGCCTACCATTCAATTTAAGTGATATATATATATATATATATATATATATATATATATATATATATATATATATATATATATATATATATATATATATATATATATATATATATATATATATATATATATATACACTTTACTTTACAAGTTGATCAGTTACCTAAAAGCATGGCCATCACTAATGTATACTATGTGGCTCTTAGAGATAAGAAAACAAAAAGGTAAAGAAAAGAGCGATGTTCCCCTCGGCATGCTCTAGTGTCATTCTGCACCCTTAAATTCCTTCTTCAATTCTTTTTCATCCCTATACAGTTTTCGCCCAAATATTTCTTAATCGATTTCTTACATTATTAACTTAGAACCATTATTTCAATTACACATAATTATTAACCAAATTCTATTCTACGTATTTTCAAAAAACGTCACAAAAAGAGATTCACTTGCATATATCTATCCTGAAGAACAACAACAATCACTATTTAGGAATCTCAATATATCAGCACCAAACAAATTCACAGTAACATTCAAAGATCCCTATCCCACATAAAAATCATCATATTACCATTAAGAAAATCTGAACCCCACCCTTACCTTAGATTGAAGGTCGCTCGGACTTTCCAGTCGATTTCCTAAATGCACTTGATTCTTCTCCGACAAAATCTTACTGCAACCAATTCTCCAGCTCTTGCCTCTAAACCCTTGCGCCTCCAATCTTTGTTATTCGTTTTCTTCTCTACGTAAAACCTAGTTTTTCTACTACTATTTCTACTTATATAAAACCTAGTATTTTATTCTATTAATAAAATAAATCCAATATTCCACTCTTCTAACAAATCAAATATTATATCTATCATATATTTTTATTGGGCCAACTAACTAATACCTCCTCATCTGCTATTTCTCACACTACAATAAAAATCCACTAAATAATATTCTAGTTAATTAATTACTATTTCTAATAGTAATTCTTCGACTAAACTAATGATTGACTTAATCACCTCCAATCAACTTATTAATCCAAAAAGTCCCAGCTTCGACTAAATCCAACAATTCAATCCTTAATAATTCGTTTAAATAATTAAATGATTTTCCGAGTGTTACAGTAAGCGATGCAGAGAAACCGTTATATAAAGACTGCACCAAATTTATAACACAATTTGCGGTATTAAAGTTGTACAACTTAATGGCGCATAATGGATGGTCGGATAAATGTTTCACAGAGTTATTAGCCCTTTTGAGAGATATGCTTCCTGAGGATTGTGTTCTTTCTAATCGAACCTATGAGTTCAAAAAAATGTTGTGCTCTATTGGCATGAGGTATGATAAGAATCATGCTTGTCTAAATGATTGCATTTTGTTTATAAACGAATATGCATCATTGAATGAGTGCCCTAAGTGTGGTTTATCTCGATATAAGAAAAATTTATCTCCAACAAAAGTCTTATGGTATTTTCCTATTATTCCGAGATTTAGACGCATGTTTTGTAGTTAAACTGATGCAAGACACTTGACTTGGCATGAAAATGAAATAATTATTGATAGAAAGTTTCGACATCTGGCAGATTCACCACAGTGGAAGAAAATTGATAATGATTATCCTGATTTTGGAGGAGAAACAAGAAACCTTCGCTTGGCATTATCTACGGATGGAATGACCCTGCATGGTCTTCAAAGTATCTCACATTCCACATGGCATGTGATTCTTATTATTTATAACCTACCTCCATGGCTATGTACGAAGCGTAAGTACATGATGTTATCTATGTTAATTTTGTGGGAGAACGGTGTGGAGGTTTATGATGGATATAGGAAACAAAGTTTCAATTTGAGGGCGACGTTGTTTGGCATAATTAACGATTTTCCACCATACGAAAATCTATCCAGGTATAGCATTAAAGGTCAAAAGTGTGTCCTATCTGTGAATATGGAAACGATACGACACAATTGAGAGTTAGTCAGAAGAATGTCTTTCTCGGTCATCGTAGATTCTTAAATTCTAAACGTCAACATTGTGGATGGAGAAAGCGTTCTATGGAGATACCGAACAACGTAGAGCTCCACCTGGATTGAAAGTTGATCAAGTTTTTGAAAAGGTGAAATATGTGAGTATTCAATTTGGCAAGCCTTTTGCACATACAGTTGTCACAGGTGGGTGGAAGAAGACTTAGAGGGTTTCAAACTTTTTTAACAAAAAAAGTATCTTAAGGATGCCGATGGAAATTATGTCGATAGAGAATATCTAAAAAGGTATGCTGACTTTGTCTCACTTGAAGAATGGTATATTTTTAAAGCCAAACGAAGATACATAAATTTTCAGGCTTTGAGTGTCGTAAATCGTGAAAGATCATCAAATCCGTTGTATCCATACAAAAAAGGGCGTATGGGATATGCACGCTTACAACAAAGAATAGTAAGTACTTGTTAAATTCTATTATATAATTGATGTTATTATTTATCATGTGTTATACTCTTGATCTTAATTATATATATTTCTCTTGATGTGTAGTTGGAAGAGGAAAAACGTCAAGAAACATTTCTTTCGGAACATGTTTTGTGGCGGGCTGCTCGTGTTGGCAGGGATTAAGTTGTTAAGGAAGATGTGAAACAACACCTTGGTAGATTTACTTCACCATACACCTCTCCCTGATGGAAATCTGAAAGTATCGGTTGATATTGCATTAGATCTGGATGCATTGCTACTGATACCTAACATTGTTTCAGGGACAACATTGTTGCGAGGTGCAATATGATCGTTTGTTGCATGGCTGTTGGACCTCATTTTCATAGATGATGAGGTATGTTGAAAACCATTATGAATCTTTTAGTATTCAAATGTCAATTCTGAACCAATACGTACATTTTTTTACATGGTAATTTTAGACTCCTACAAAATCTGCACCTAAGGATAAAAGGATTTTGCGGCACAACGAGTCTGTTGCATCACCAAAAGAGGTGTGGTGAAAGTGTTAATTATATGACCTGAATTCCAAAATTGCACGATTTTATAATTTACCTAAGCTATATAATTTTTAGGTACCTGCTCAAGAGTCACAACAAGTGAGCCAGAAAACTAGTAATGTACCCAACAAGGAAATGGATCTTCCAAGAATCGTGCCAAGAAAAGCTTTTGTACCTCGATTACGGATGTGTCTTGAAACACTTATGGGAATATCATATTTGATGGATGGTGCTATTCGTCAAATGGATATGGAGGAAGGTGTCTTTGGTTTTTGTTGCTTCGAAACAGTTTCACGTTAGGACATGGAACAGATTTTTCAGCATACAGAATAAGGCATCGGTGTTGTACACTCATACATATGGTAATCCGATCAATCTATTATTTAATTAGTTGAACAATTTATTTACACATTTCAATGAAAATAGCCTAACATTTATTATGTTTTTATTTAAGGTTCTTGTATGACAAATTGATGCGCGGAAATCAATTGTAAAACATATTCCATTTTGTGTCTTCCTCCCATGTCAACGGACAGTCAATTGTTAAGGATCCGGATTCAGTAAAAGCGCACTTAGTCGCGAGATTCATGGTCAGCAGTACAGAAAACTTGTATCTTTGGGCGTATAATATTATTCCTACAGGGTTAGATTTTCATTCTAAGTTCCTTCTAATCTCTGTATCTTTTGCGTAGAAAATTTCCATCTAAACTTTTGTTTTAATTTATAGACGTCACTGGTTGTTGGTTGCTATGGATTCTTTCAAAGAAGTGGTGTATCATCTGAATTCGGTAGATGATGATTAGACAAATTATCCAGATATGAAGTTAATGATTGATACGTAAGTGGGATTGTTCTAAATATTTGTGTGTATTTATATATAAATATTTCAGTGAGATTGTTCTAAATATATGTTTTTATTTTGTTAGAGCAATACAAGTATTTTGATTTATTGCTTTTAACTAAATCATGCATATTATGTTTTGTTATGTAGTACTTTCATGAATACAAGTGTGCTCATTACACGAAAATTCAATTGGAAGAAATCAAGGAGGAATTGTGTGAATACTTTATTGAGAAAAGAATCATATAAGGTATTCAAAGTTGAAAAGTGTTACGAAAAATTAGGTTATATGTTAGGGTTGATTTTGGTTGTGTTATAACAAATGGTTCATGTGTATTGATGTATAAGATAATGGTGTATATATTTTTTATTATAATGATGCATATAATTGTGAATGCATAGCTCGAGCTTTCATGATGTCAAAACCCCTGAAATGACGTGGTTGGCATACTGGAAAAGTTTATGTGAGCTACGGGTCTGGCTGATAGAAGAAAAGAAAATTGGCACAAAAAAGCTTTGATGCGTCGACGCAAGCTTCATTCAGGTGGACGCTAATTTAAGGTTAACCCCCGCACCCTTTGGTCGACGCACCAACAAAAGCAGTCTGGGAGCAAAATTTCAAAAGTCTGCGTCGATGCATCCCCCTGTTGCAGTCGACACATCCAACTATGGGGTCTCAACGCCCAGGGTCGGGAAGTTACACGCCGACCCTCCCTCCTAGAGCAGTCGACGCATTTGCTGTGGGCTGAATCATTTTACTTAATTTTCTTTCTTTTTTCTTAATTCATTTTAATTGATACTAACACATATAAATAGAGGTTATTTTTCTTTTGAGTTTTTTCAACAAGAATAGAGTGAAAGATACACATAGAGAGAACTTCATCTTCAACATTCCTTCTCCAAATTCAACTTCTCCAAAAATCAAAGTAGTTGAATTCAAGATCCGAGAATTGTTTATAACGTCCGAATTGAAGAACTACTTTCTTATTTGGGTTTTGTTTTGTGGGCTCTTTCTTGAATAAAATTGTTAGGGTATTGCCCTCCTAGATCTGGATCGGTGCAGGGTTTTTTTGGTACTGATCATCGCTTCAAAGAATTCAGTCGAGTGAAGCATCAAGGAACAGAGGGTTCACTTGATTTAGTCACGGTAATTGGAGGATCTTGAAGAAAGATATGGGTTTCGATCTTGTTCGATTGATATCAGCCGAGAGAAATAAATTTTGCAGCAAATTGGTAGAAATTTCAAGTATCGCTAATCGGAGGTATACTCGAAGTGATTGAAGCTTGGTTAGGCTCGAACCAAGGATCGTGATGAAGATAGGTTCATCATCATCAATTAAATTGTGTGAAAATGGAACTATTTCGTTACTTGTTACAATTTACAATTTTATGAAAAACATCTCAACTCTAAATTCTAGAGTTGGGGGCCGATCTACACCACATGAGGATGAAAGTTGGAACTGCATTAACAAATTTTCGTATTCTTTTTTTGCATTTTACTTTCATTATTTGATTGATCGAATTCGTAAGATTCAAATTCTCAAACTTGCATAAACTGAATTTGTGTTGCGTCGAGCTTTAACAAATACATTCGTAACTATCCGTTTTATTGTTACGTGACAATTATCGACAACACAACTTAGTTAATGCAACACTTGTAAAATTCGCTTACAAGATATTTGATAAATTGTCTTCTCTACAAATTGCTTATTGTGTTTAATTTTTCTCCTTACTATTCGTATTGGAAGTATTTGATACTCAAAGTGATTGATAAGGTGATTAATAAAGTGAAATTAAATCGTATTGATTAAAGCAATTTTTCTCACATAATCCTCATGGTTCGCATATCTGTTCTTCTCAATAGTGGATCGTTTAGACGATTGAAAATCCAGGAAGCTTTCGTAATAAACTTTTTTTAACGCGCAAATTTTAAAACACTGATCTATTCAACCCCCCTTCTAGATCGATCACATCGTCTAACAGTATTTTGAATTGTTTGTTTATAATGGTGTATATATTTTTTATTATAATGGTGTATATATTTTTTATTTTAATGGTGTATATATTTTTGATTATAATGCCTATGATTAAAGGCTTGTTTGATGGGAAAATAAGTCATATATGTAAAAGAATTACAAGCTTGATTATAATGTTGTAATGGAATTACAGGTTTATGGGAAAATAAGTCAAATATGTAAAAAAAAAAACGTTGACTTTAGACAGCGCTTATATACTAAATCGTTGCCTAAAGGGAACCAATGAAAGCGCTTTATAAAAGCGATGCCTAAAACAGAAAATAAGGGAATTTTTATAAGGCCTAAGGCAGCGCTTTTAAGAAAGTGTTGTCTAAGTGGATCAATAGACAACACTTTTGATTAAGAAAACACTACTAAATATGCCTTTAGGCAGCATTTTTTTTTTAATTATAAAAGCACTGCCTTTTCTGAATATTTTCTAAGGCCTAAGGCAGCGCTTTTAAGAAAGCGCTGTCTAAGTGAATCAATAGACAAAGCTTTTAATTAAAAAAGCGCTTCCTAAGATACACAAAAGACAACGCTTTTACATTGAAATAAAGTGTTGCCTAAACCTATAGCAGCGCATGCTTAGGAAGCGCTGCCTAAAGCCAAAAAAGCGTTGTCTTTTGTCTTGCCTGGCGTAGTGTAGCTTACTACTGTCATTATTACATGTCCATACAAAATTTATAATGCAAAAATCAAGTTTGTAAAGAAGATTTATTTTCCATTCGTAAATCTTTAAACTATACATAAGCATGCTTTGTATGACTGATTGTAGTAATTGATCTATACCCTTCATAAAAAGAAGGTGACCCTTCCAAGTAGCTATTATATACTTGACTTTGAATATAAGAAATTCAAGATAGTTAAATGATGTTTGTGTCATAGTGAATCCAAGCGTATTTGCAATGTCCCTCAACTTATATGCAGAGGTACCTTCACCATATAAAGGTTACATTTAGTTGGACTGAACCGTAGTTCTAGCCATATTTTTGATTTATCATGATTTACTCCTCTAGAGCAAGAAAAAAATCCCACAACTTTTTGATTTATCATGATTGATAGTTTGAATGAGTGTAAAAAAATCACTAATCTTTTGATCAAAACCAAATTGAACGTGAACTTTAATATGATATTGTCGATCTAAAGTATCAAAAGCTTTTAGTAGGTCTATCTTTAAAGTTATACTACCCCTAAAGAATTTCTTATACAATATATTAATGACTTCTGAAATAATTTCAATACACCCATAAATATGTCTACCACTAATAAAATATCTTTAGTATTTAGTATTGTGAAACAAATTTAGGAGATAAAATAACTATCTTATCTAAAATAATTTTAGTGATGATTTTGAATTGAATTTTTGATATATATATATATATATATATATATATATATATATATATATATATATATATATATATATATATATATATATATATATATATATATATATATATATATATATATATATATATATATATATATATATTAAAATTCATAATGTGAATTTATAATGAGATAGATATACTTGATTCACTCAATCGAAAATATATTTCAACTTCAAAATTTTCAATACGAAGTTTTAAATCACGTCGTGAAATATGTAATAAAGTTTTCTTTTGAAAGAATGTGAACATTTTTATACTAAAATTTGATAGTATATACATTCGTCACTCATTCATTTTATTTTTCAAAACCTGATTAATTCAATAGATAAACTTCTCTATATAGTACCGGAATGTTCGATTGAAATTGGAACAAAATTCTATATAAACTAATCCATCATCTTTGAGTAATATATTATCTTAAAACTAAATCATTTGTTTTGATATCATTTATTAGTAATTTATTATTTTAAAATGAAATTCTTCAAAATAATTTAGGGTATCAGAGTTCCTCTATTTGTTATGTACTCAATGTCGTGCCCCACAATTTACATATATCGACCCGAGTTACAGTCTTGTAAGTTATAGCCCTGTAAAATTTGGAACCTAGTTTGAATTTTGTACGTAAAGAATAATAATATTTTGTTTTGTTTTGTTTGTATTTTGTAATAAAAAATTCTTTATACTCTCATCAAGCATCTTAGGATCAATACCACCCACGTTTTCTTAAAATTAAATTTGACAATGAATTACATTTTATTTTGAAAGAATATATGTACACACACATAAATGATTTGACAGTTGAGAATATAGCTAATGATGTTGTGCATGAAACTGAATGTCATATGCATAAAACAAATAAAAAAATTGATATACAGTCATGATTTGATCCACACCATTAGTAGTGATGAGTTTGGTAACTGTAATAATTGGGAAAAGACATCATCACGAGTATTGAATTTGAGAAGAATTTGTTTTGAAGTAGTGTAATTAATTAGCAGCAAATTAAGGAATATAGGTATCTTGTTATAATACTACTTTTGTATGAGAAAGACAATGTGGTCTAATCATATACAATATCATTATAAAGAATGAAACAGCTTGGCTTAATTTAGCTTCCTAATGTATAACATACCATTATCTAATTATCTAATCAAGTGGATAATAACACTGTATTATGAAAGTGACATGAGATTACAATTTACAAAGAAACAAAACATATAATTATAATAGTCCGGACTATCGTTGTATGGAGTATCTCAATGTCCTTAAGTAACTAAATGCTTGGCCCAGAGCATTCAAATTTTGACTAGGACAAATATAAATTCTCACGGTCAGTCATTAATGTCTCTCTATAAATTAATAGCAGTATTTGTGATATTAATCGTCATTTAAAAAAAATTAAGAGAATTTTTTAATCACCTCGTAATTTTCTAATGCATTATTTTTAAATATAAATTTATTTTAAAAATAAAAAATATGTTTCTAATATGCATTTATATTTGAATTTTGGTGGACAGATCCTATGTAATTGTTGATAACTAATTCGAAATACAACTATTGATGGAACATTAATTGTATTTCTAGAAGCACCACAAGTATACACAATTGTTAAAGCTGAAAAACTCAAGTTAACACACATACGAACCGATAATGCATTTACGGTTGGTACCATAGTTGTATTTTCGATTCGTGTTGACACTTAAATGCGCATTGTCTCTTCCCTTTCCTCATTTTCAAAAGTATTTTGAAAACAAAAACACTCAACACACAAAAACAAAACACTCTCAAACTCTATTGTATCAAAATTAATCTATTTTACGAAAAGCTCATCAGAAATCGTCAAGTATCAGATAAACTTCAGTGTTTTAGATGCCATCATGGTGGAGGTTCCACGATAAGGCAGTGGAGGAGCGTCGGGACGGTGACGGGCCGACCCATAATCTGTCCTACCCAATTGTCTTCTTCGTTGTTATATAATATTTTATTTATCAATTTTTAGATTGTACTTAGATAATATTTTGAATTATCGTCTTTATTGACTTCTGACATCTTTAGATAATATGAGTGTGTACGTGTGTGTCTTTGTGCGTGTGCGTACGTGTATGTGTGTGTGGATGTGGGTGTGTGTTAAGGACTAAAATGTAGATATAATTGTAGATAATTTTGTGGTCCTTTACAATGTCTTTTGATTAATTAATGTAGTAGTATTTAATATAGTATTTTGATATATTTATGTTTTTATTTAGTTTTTGTTTATAATCTATTATTTAACTTTGTTTATGTTTAATTTGTAGGTTTTTGGTGATTTTACCTTCAAGCATGGATTCAAGGAAGCTAGGAGAGCTTAAGGAAGAAATTCAAGCTATTTTGGGAGTAGGAGCAGGCTACAGGACGCGCTAAGCCCGATTGAAGCATGGTCTTTGTTCGCGTTAAAAAGTGACGCGATAGGGAATCAAATCTGAATTCGGATTCTCTAGCTCGAAACGATTTACTCTTTTGATTTGTTTATAAAGATGTCGCGGGCATCAAGCTTTATTATTTCCAACACAAGAAAATGATTATGAAAAAGGGGAAAGCTGTAATACCCTCAATTGATTTGATATGCATTACGACTAGCGCGAACTAGACGCAACGCATTGGGGAGATTTCGGGCAAGGGGGTTTGTTATATAAAGGAAATAGATGTGGCACCCTAAATATATATAGTTATCTATAGCTTTATATATGAATATGTTTGATATGTTTGTGTGTTTTAAATTGCTATTTCTATGATTGGGAAAGTTTCTCCTTTGGATTTTAAAAACATAGATTATGTAGGATCCTAGGTTTTGTTATTATTGTGCTCGCAAAGATCATTGGGATCTTCTACATACATATCCCTTAATGGGAATCAGAGCATTTGTAGCTCGGATCTAAAGGGATCTATGGTTTGTTTGATTTGAGGGAGAAAGAAATTTGCTCGCCAAGGATGAGACCTTATGCCTACGTATTCTCAAAAGGATGTTGAGAAAGTCAGAGCAATCGTAGTTCCCACTTATGCTAGTGGAAGCAACGGGATGTTATTAAGAGACAAAGACAAATGTCATCTTAATGAAAAATGTATCTAATCTATTTCATCACATACATTTTGAAAGGTTGATTGATTAAATATTTCATCGTAAGTTATAGGTGTTTTGCTTGAGTGTACAAGCGTTACCACTTACGAGTTAAGAAAGATGTTTCAAAGAGATGATTGAATCTTTTAATTGTAAGCATTGGGTGTTTTGCTTGAGTGTACAAGCGTTACCACTTACGATTAAGAGATGTTTTTGTTTGAAAAGAGTTTGAAAAGTTTTTGATTGTATGTGATGTGATAGATTAGATACTTCTTCCATAGAGATAATAAATGCCTAAATCTCTTAGGAGAAATTGATTGGATTAAGGGGATGCTTTTAAGAAGCCTGTGGGTCCTTGTATTGTAAGCCCAAGAGAAGGATATCCGAGGGTCATCGAGGGTCCTTGTATTGTTAGCCCAAGAGAAGGCACTCCGAGGGTCATCGAGGGTCCTTGTATTGTTAGCCCAAGAGGAAGCTATAGGGTATAGCTGACTTTGGCTTTTAAGAGTGGTTTCACTGGGAAACCATCCTCTTAGGATTCAAGAGTGATTTCACCGGGAAATCATCCTCTTAGGGTTCTATCCTAGCGCGGGTGATTCTTTGTATTGGAAGCCCAATAGGAGGCTGTTAAGAGATTTCTTGGTCTCTTTCTTGTTTGATGCCCAAGAGAAGGCTAAACTCAATGAGGAGTTCTTTTGAACGAAGCCCAAGAGGAGGCTAAATCAACAGGGGAGCGTTGTCTTATATGAAGCCTAAGCGGAGGCTAAACTCAGTAAATGAGTTTTCTTATATGAAGCCTAAGAGGAGGCTAAACTCCGATGAAATAAGTTTTCTTATACGAAGCCTAAGAGGAGGCTAAAGGGAACCTAGTTGTTAGACTAGTTGTCATGTTATAACTGAACAGTTATATAAACAAGTGTATAATGTGTATTCACAGGAGTTTATGAAGGAAATATAGACAAGTGTATAAAACAAGCGTTTAAAGCAAGCGTAACTTGAATATTTACAAGTTTGAATGTGTACAAGGGAATGAATATGTACACGAAGGGGTGTTTATGTACAAGGAAATGAATATGTACATAGAAAGGTTGGGACTTACACCATAAGGGAGGCCCATTGGTTTTAAGAGAAGTTTCACCGGGAATAATTCCTCTCTTGATCCCAATGGAATCGGCGTATAAACAAGCGAATGAAAACAAACAAACGAAGTTTGTTATACTTGAATATTTACAAAGATGATTGTATTATGTACAAGGAAAAATTAATATGTACATAAAAAGAATTGAGACTTACACCGTGAGGGAGGCCCATTGGTTTTAAGAGAAGTTTCACTGGGAATAATTCCTCTCTTGATCCCAATGGAATCAGCGTATAAACAAGCGAATGAAAACAAACGAACGAAGTTTGTTATATCTCTTGATCCCATTTGTTGTGAACTTCAACTTTTGGTGGAGAGTGGATGTCACAGCTCCTGCTTCGTGTATCCATGGTCTTCCTAGCAAACAACTGTAAGCAGCTGGCACGTCCATGACCTGGAAGGTGATTTGGAAGGTATACGGACCAATCGTCATTGGAAGGTCGACTTCCCCAATAATAGATTTCCTTGATCCATCAAAAGCTTTGACCACTATATCATTGGATTTCATCGGCGCTCCTTTCTAAGATAAACGAGCGAGAGTCGTTTTTGGCATTACATTCAAAGATGAACCGGTATCCACTAGCACGTTGGACAGAGAGTCTGATTGGCAAATCATAGAGATATGCAGGGCCAGGTTGTGATCTTTTCCCTCCTCTGGGAGTTCTTCATCACTGAAGCTTAAATTGTTGCAAGTTGTTATGTTGCCTACAATTCCACCAAATTGATCTGTAGTCACGTCGTGATCTACGAAAGCTTGATCTAGTACCTTCATCAAAGCTTCTTGGTGGGCTTCAGAATTCAGAAGTAGAGATAGTATCGAAATTTTGGAGGGAGTCTGCATTAGCTGATCCACAACTCTGTACTCGCTTTTCTTGATTAGCTTCAAAATCTCATCGAAATCTGAGTTGACGTTGGTTCCATCAGGCGGACCAACACTTATGTTTGAATTACCAACAGGAATCCCCATGGGAGTCTCGGGAGGTGTATTAACTGGATTATGTCCAACAGCGGGAGCAATGAGTTGCTTTGGTGGTAACGGGGCATACACACGTCCACTTCGCGTTACTCGTCCGATTTCAGCGATGTTATCAATGGCTGAAAGAGTTGGTATGGGTTTTCCTTTCCCATCTTCTATCATAGTTGCACTGTATTGATAGGGAATTGCTTTGTTAGAGCTGTAAGGAACAGGACCAGGTAAACAGATCACCAAAGGAGATTCTGGGACTTTTGGACCGTTGTACTCGACTTCTACATACTTGGGCTCATTGAAGCAGGGGATAATGACGTTTACTTCGGGAATTTCCGAGTTGATATCTAAGACTAAAAGCTCATGCGGATAATGCCCTACCATATTAACGTCATAATCGTTTCTGTTTCTGAAGATCTGAATATCGCCAATGTCTATTAACCGTTGAATGTCTGCTCTCACAGTTGGACATCCTCGAAAATCCGTGAAGCAGATTCTGCAGGCTATGTAGTCATGTTTAGCGAAGGCGCCCATTGTATTGTATGTATCATGGAACTGTACCAGGCTTTCTCTTATCATACTTATGTCAGTGATAAGATATCGATCTGTATTCCTTAGTATCAAGTTCACGGTATGTCCACTATGATTGGGAAGTGGACTTTCTTGCACGTTTGGATTTGCATTCCTGAAGGAGAGAAGATTAGCCCTCACTAACCTTTGTACTTCGGCTTTCAGTGCTATGCAATGTTCGAGATCATGACCTGGTGCTCCTTGATGAAAAGGGCAAGACACGTCTGCTTTGTACCACCATGGTAATTTGTCTGGTATCGGAGGTGGTGACCTTGTTTGTACAAGATTCCTTTCTATCAATGCAGGATATTATTCCGTGTATGTCATCGGAATTGGATCAAACTACGAGACCCGAGGTGCACGGTTCTGATTGTTGATTTGTTGAGCCTGCTGTCGAGGCTGTTGAGTTTGCTGGAATTGCGGGGTAATACCCACATTTGAACTTGCATTAACAACTGGTGCTACCTGTTGTCGACGACTGACATTTTTCCTTGGTTTCCCTTGGGATACCATTCCTATGCCATGTTCTTTTTTCTTTGGGAAGCTGGTTCCGACCCTCTTGTTTCCACTTGAAGACCCTATTTCTCTAGTTAGGCGTCCTGTTCGGATTCCTTCTTCTAGTCGCATTCCCATGCTTACCATTTCGGTGAAATCTTCAGGAGCGCTAGCGACCATGCGTTCGTAGTAAAATGGGCCACGAGTGTTCAGGAAAACCTTGGTCATTTCTTTCTCCTCTAACGGTGGATTGACTTGGGCAGCAATTTCCCTCCAACGTTGGGCGTATTCTTTGAACGTCTCTTTTTCCTTTTGAGACATGGAGCGGAGCTGATCTCGATTTGGAGCCATGTCCAAATTGAATTTGTACTGTTGGACAAAGGCTTCGCCTAGGTCATTGAATGTCTGGATATTTGCACTATCTAGTCCCATGTACCACTTCAGTGCGGCACCGGTGAGACTGTGTTGGAAATAGTGAATGAGCAATTGGTGATTGTCATTATATGTAGACATCTTCCTGGCGTACATCGTAAGATGACTTTGCGGGCAGGAATTTCCTTTATATTTCTCAAAGTCAGGGACTTTGAATTTAGCGGGTATCCTTACGCGAGGAACTAGGCATAGATCGTGGGCATTCTTCCCAAACAATTCCTTCCCACGAATTGTTTTGATCTCAAGCTGCATCTTATGGAATTGTTCTTGGAGATTCTCCATCTGGCCACAAGGATTCGTGTTGTCGCCTGGATTATGATAGACTTCTTCGTTTGCAGTAGCGTGAACTACAGAAGCTGAGTTGGTCATGATCGGTTGAGAAACCGTCATAGTGACTTGTGGAAAAGTTACCCCATGCTGTGGAGTAAATGCTGAATTCTGTAAAGTAGGAACCTCAAACGTGGTTGCCTGTACCTTAGAAGTGGGTTGATGAAATCCGATGCCGAAATTGAAAGGCATGCCCCATGGATAACCTTCTGGAATACTGAAGAGAGGATTACTTACTGCAACAGCTGAAACTGGAGTAGTAGTGATCTCTGAAATCGTCGTTTGATTTTGACTGCTCAATGTTGCTTGCTGACTTTGCGTAGTTGCTAACGAACTTACTAAAGAAGTGAGTCTCTCCACCTCTTCCTGAAGTGTTGTCACTGTGCTACGAAGCTCAACATTTTCTTGTTCGAAACCCTCCATTATTTTCCTTCTTTTTGAACGAGTATTGTATGTGTGAGCTGACTGTGAGCGTAGTCGAGAAACTCTAAGACGCGACAGCTTGACGATCTTTTTTCTTTCTGGAAAAAATTCCAAAGGATAGGATTTTAAAAAACAAACTCGATATGCAAAATATGATGCATGATTATGAATGTAAAGAGAAAAAAATTTCCAAAGAATTTATACTAAAAGAGAAATTTTTAGTAAACATTTGGATGGAAAACACTTATTTTATTAATTATTGAAAGAAGATTACAACAATTTTTTTTGTTTTTGAGCATAGCTCTTACAATGATAAAATAAATGATAAAGCTAAAGCTAAACTAATTAATTGTCCTTGTCGGATGAAGAACCAAAGGCTTGATGTAGCTTCAACTTCAGGATCTCTTTCCCGTAGTGAGCTTTCAGTTCAGCTTTCTCGGTTTTGAGCTTGTTGATGACTTTCTTCCATTCTTCAGGAGCAGGATTGCTGGTTGTCATTTCCTCAAGCTTTCTTTTTCTTTCTTTGATGTATCTTTTGATCGCGTTATCTTTCTGACGAATCTTCTCATCTTTCTCCATGAGCCATTCATCTTGGAAGTAGAGCATCTTTTCATGATCTTTGACCTGTTTCTTAAGCTTCTCATTTTCGAGATCAGTCTTAAAGAACTTGTCTTCCAAAACCTCTTTCTCAAGCCTCATCTTGGCCAAAGCTTCTTGATATTCTCCCATAGTCTCGACGGGAAACTTTGTTGATTTGGAAGCTGTTAAGAACATGGGTTCTTCATAAGCGTAAGACACTTAGAATTCCTTTGCTCTTTTCTTCACCCAAGAAGTGTAGATTTCCATGGCTACGCAATTTCTTGCATTACCCTTTTCCTTCCTTCGGATGTGATGCCAAGCTCTTATCATTCTGGCTTTCAAACCTTGGGAATCTTCCCCTTCATGATAGAAGTAGCTTTCCACTGTAAAACCAAGGGGTTTACTAGAGTTTGCATACCCGAGTTGACGTCTTGCCAAGAATGGGTTGTAGTTGATTCCTCCTTTTGTACTGATGAGAGGTACGTTGGCAAATTCTCCACAGCTTTCAATGATTTCCATCTCATTGTTTGCCAAGGTATACCAATGGATATCGTCGTTTGTAAGAGACATGAGCCTTCGAGACTAATGCCAATCGTCTTTGTTTTCGCGGAAGATAGGAGATTTAGGCAAGTGTGAGACAATCCATTTAAATAACAGAGGTACACAACACACAATAGTTCCATCTCCTTGATGATTCCTATGATGAATGAAGAAATACGTGTCACCAAGCAAAGTGGGAACGGGATTTCCAATCAGAAAGATCCTTATGGCGTTGATATCAATGAAACTTGGGACGTTGGGAAACAACACCAATCCATAGATGAGTAAAGCTAAAATAGCTTCAAAGGCTACCATACTACCGGCTTCAGAGAATTTAAGAGCCTTCTCCATTAGGAACTTTGAAGTTAGTCCTAAGAGTTTTCCTTTGGTAGTTAGGTTTTTGTCTATCTCAGATTTCTTTAAGTGAGTCATTGTTGCAATGAATGGTGTCTTAGGAATGGCTTCCAAACCATTGAAAGGCACCTTATCTGATACTGAGAAACCTAGGATGTGTGCGTACTCCTCCAAAGTAGGCATCAACTGATAGTCAGGGAAAGTGAAACAGCGATAAACTGGATCGTAAAACTGAACGAAAGTTTTGAGAAGTTCTTCATCAACGTTAGTGTTCAGGACAGTTAAAAGAGTTCCATAGCTTTTTCTGAAATCCGAGGGATCTTCTACCAAGGATGCTAACTCTTTTAACTTCCCTACATCAGGAATTCTAAAACTGTATTTCTTGGTGAATCTTCCTCTGACGTCCATCACTCTAACTTAAAATATTTACAAAGAAAAATCTCTAAATTCTTTGGAAACGGGAAGAGAAATGAAGTTTTTTGAATGAATGCATGAATGAATGCCACAAAGATTCAAAACATGGTTAGTGGTTATACACACGTTCAAGCGTTTGAAGGCACGAGCATGAGGCCAACGATAAGAACCAAACGTGGGTAAGTTCTAAGGGCTTATTCATCTGTGAAATGGGTTCTACTGATAATACAGGTTCAACGCTTCTCTTTGAAATATTATCGGATATGTTGAATACTCGAAGTCCAATAATATTTTTCAAGAAAAACTCGCCTGATCGTAGTCTCGCATGACAACTATTCTAAGCTTACGCCTGAATAGTTTCTGCACTACATCCTAAATAGCCAGGATGGGTTATGTGTTCTACAGCCACTCAGCTTCGTAAGTTCTCTCGAAAGCAAAATGTCTTCGCAAATACTTGCTAAACACAAATACTTCCAAGACAACCTCCACTAAGAGAGGGATCTCAAATTAACTTAGTAAGTACTGAAACTTCCCACAAGTTAATAGGACTATACCCCCACCTAGATCTTAGAATGTTTCTTAAATCCGGGTTAGGATTTCTTTCCATAAGATGAAATCGCGAAAACACACAATAAAGAAAAATAAACATATGCACATATGAAAGCTTAACCCCTTTTTTTCTTTCTTTTTTTTGAAAACAAAAAAGCTTGGTGCTCTTGAGCAGAGTCACATTTTTTTTGAAAATCAAAATTTAGCGTACTCCCAAGCAGAGTCGCAATTTTTTCTGTTCGCGTTAAAAAGTGACGCGCTAGGGAATCAAATCTGAATTCAGATTCTCTAGCTCGAAACGATTTACTCTTTTGATTTGTTTATAAAGATGCCGCGAGCATCAAGCTTTATTATTTCCAACACAAGAAAATGATTATGAAAAAGGGGAAAGCTGTAATACCCTCAATTGATTTGATATGCATTACGACTAGCGCGAACTAGACGCAACGCATTGGGGAGATTCCAAGGCAAGGGGTTTATATAAAGGAATAGATGTGGCACCCTAAATATATATAGTTATCTATAGCTTTATATATGAATATGTTTGATATGTTTGTGTGTTTTAAATTGCTATTTCTATGATTGGGAAAGTTTCTCCTTTGGATTTTAAGAAACGTAGATTATGTGGGATCCTAGGTTTTGTTATTATTGTACTCGCAAATATCATTGGGATCTTCCGCATACATATCCCTTAATGGGAATCAGAGCATTTGTAGCTCGGATCTAAAGGGATCTATGGTTTGTTTGGTTTGAGGGAGAAAGAAATTTGCTCACCAAGGATGAGACCTTATGCCTACGTATTCTCAAAAGGATGTTGAGAAAGTCAGAGCAATCGTAGTTCCCACTTATGCTAGTGGAAGCAACGGGATGTTATGAAGAGACAAAGACAAATGTCATCTTAATGAAAAATGTATCTAATCTATTTCATCACATACATTTTGAAAGGTTGATTGATTAAATCTTTCATCGTAAGTTATAGGTGTTTTGCTTGAGTGTACAAGCGTTACCACTTACGAGTTAAGAAAGATGTTTGAAAGAGATGATTGAATCTTTTAATTGTAAGCATTGGGTGTTTTGCTTGAGTGTACAAGCGTTATCACTTACAATTAAGAGATGTTTTTGTTTGAAAAGAGTTTGAAAAGTTTTTGATTGTATGTGATGTGATAGATTAGATACTTCTTCCATAGAGATAATAAATGACTAAATCTCTTAGGGGAAATTGATTGGATTAAGGGGATGCTTTTAAGAAGCCTGTGGGTCCTTGTATTGTAATCCCAAGAGAAGGCTATCCGAGGTTCATCGAGGGTCCTTGTATTGTTAGCCCAAGAGAAGGCATTCCGAGGGTCATCGAGGGTCCTTGTATTGTTAGCCCAAGAGGAAGCTATAGGGTATGGCTGACTTTGGCTTTTAAGAGTGGTTTCACTGGGAAACCATCCTCTTAGGATTCAAGAGTGATTTCACTGGGAAATCATCCTCTTAAGGTTCTATCCTAGCGCGGGTGATTCTTTGTATTGGAAGCCCAATAGGAGGTTGTTAAGAGATTTCCTGGTCTCTTTCTTGTTTGATGCCCAAGAGAAGCTAAACTCAATGAGGAGTTCTTTTGAACGAAGCCCAAGAGGAGGCTAACTCAACAGGGGAGCATTGTCTTATATGAAGCCTAAGCGGAGGCTAAACTCAGTAAATGAGTTTTCTTATATGAAGCCTAAGAGGAGGCTAAACTCAGATGAAATGAGTTTTCTTATACGAAGCCTAAGAGGAGGCTAAAGCGAACCTAGTTGTTAGACTAGTTGTCATGTTATAACTGAACAGTTATATAAACAAGTGTATAATGTGTATTTACAGGAGTTTATGAAGGAAATATAGACAAGTGTATAAAACAAGCGTTTAAAGCAAGTGTAACTTGAATATTTACAAGTTTGAATGTGTACAAGGGAATGAATATGTACACGAAGGGGTGTTTATGTACAAGGAAATGCATATGTACATAGGAAGGTTGGGACTTACACCATAAGGGAGGCCCATTGGTTTTAAGAGAAGTTTCACCGGGAATAATTCCTCTCTTGATCCCAATGGAATCGGTGTATAAACAAGCGAATGAAAACAAATGAACGAAGTTTGTTATACTTGAATATTTACAAAGATGATTGTATTATGTACAAGGAAAAATTAATATGTACATAAAAAGAATTGGGACTTACACCGTGAGGGAGGCCCATGATCAATTAAGAAATTCGAGGAAAAAAAACTGATTCGGTTTTATCTTTAAATCGGATCGATCATGGAAAAAAGGTGTGTAAGTTTGTTGAAATGTTTTGAAAAGGTCTTGAAAATGTTTTTGAAAAATGAAATACATTCACAAGAAGTTTGGAAAAGTTTTGAGTTTCGAAAGTTTGAAAGAACATCTTCGAAAAGTACTTTAAGAATACCTTAAAATGTCTCGTTTTCGACTTAATGAAAATACAATCAAAAGAAAATATTTTTGGATTTTTTTGACATAATCATAAAATAGGTATATTAAATGACAAGTGTGCAAAAAATCATCTCAAAATGAGAAGTTTTGATTGGTTTTTGAAAGTGTTGAAGTTTGTTAAAAAATGTGAAGAAAGGAAAAAAACAGTGACAAAATGGTCTCAAGGGGATTCAACCCCTGGACCATTGGGCAAGGCAAAGGACTAAGAGCGTGCTGGCAACCACTGGGGCGGTAATACATCCGTTCATATATCTTACTCCATTTAATTATATTATAAAACGAATATTTGAATTTCTGGAAAATCCAAAACACGCGCGAACTTGTTCTTCATCTTCTCTAATCTTCATCCAATCTTAGATTCCTTATTTCTTGATGAAATTGAAAGTTATAAACATCAAACTTGCTCGAATTTTAACCAGGAACACGATGGTGATGGTTAATTTCATTTATTTTCAGTTTTAAATGATTAATTTTTCCAAGAACACGAAGAACCCTAATTCTGAAATTCAAAATAAAATTGTGTATGGCCATGGAATTAAGCAATTGATTGAGAGTTAATGATCAGTGATGGTGTAGAAACAAAATGGCCAAGCGTTTTTTGAACTGTAATCCAGAAATCAAGGAGTTCGAAGTATGAGTGACTTACCTCTTCAAATTGAAATCGAAATCCTTCTTGGAGTGTTTCCAGTTGTTGTTTGATGATGGCTGGAGCACCACTGAACCTTATGGAAAGTGTTTGATCACTATGCTCACTTTGAAATGGTCTGGAACTCTCTACCCAAGTCCAACTGCATATGCTTGAAGTGAACTTCGAATTCGTGGTTAGAGGTGTTACAGGTCAGGGATGATGATTTGTATCATTCATATGAAGTGTATAGATGATGTTTGAATGATAAAATCTCAGTTAGCTCGAGCAAAATGAAAGTTTAGATGTTAAGGCATCATGTACAAGCTTTGAAATTTTGAAAAGCAATTCTGAGTTTTAGTTGTTCTTGAGTTGATTTTAAGTTTTATACAAGTTCTATTTTGTGTTTAGAACATGCTAGACACCTAAACTTCCTCAGTTTTTACAAGATTTACAAAAATTGCAAAATCCTCACTTTGAACTATGAAACTTGAATTTTAAGAAAGAAAGAGTGAAAGCTTGATTTGCATAGCTTTGGTGTAGTTTGAATTTGAGGAAATGACCTCTATTTATAGGCCAAGAAAACTGAATGATTTGGCAAAGATATCATTGAAGGAAACTTGCAACTTGGTTAAGAGGTCATAATGGAATCTTTTGCATTTAATGCAAAAGTTACTTTCTTTAACCATGGTTAAGTTTTCTTCTTTGATCCAATCCTCTTTTCAATCATTCAAACTGATATTTATCAGTCACTAACTGCCTCTAAGTGATGACAAGGCTTCTAGAAGGAGAAGTTGCAAAAATGACTTATAATTTTGAAACATGTACTTGAAATTACATGGTTTTGGAGCTTTATGTTTCAAAATCAAAAGTATAGCTAGACAAAATGGTTTTGCAAGTTCTTGGACATTTTGGAAAGCTTGTAACAAGTTCTACAACTTTCATGTTTTGAGTTTTTCCTAACTCCAAATGGATCTATGTGAAAAATTGCCATGAAAGTAGGAAAAAACATGTTTTTTCTAACACTTGAAAATTTTCTAAGTGTTGGAAACTTTGACTTTTTGTTGACTTTTTCAAATTTCTTGATTTTTTATGATCATGATGGATCATTTGAAATGTTTTGATGATTGAAAAATTTTGATTTTGAAAAAGTTGACCAAAAGACAAAGTTTGACTTTTCTGAGCAGATGAATTTTTATCAGACAATTCAGAATTTGTCTGATGAAGAAACATGGATTTTTGTGATGTTTTGAATCAAAAAATTAGGTCAAGATGTTGCATTGAGGATGTTAAGATCAATTTCCAAGTAAATAGATCATTCATTGATCAGAAAATCAGTAATTCCCTATCCTCGATAAAAACCCTAATTGGTCGATCCATGATAGATCATTAGAAAAGTTGGGAATCTGAAGATCAAATGTTGATAATTTGATTAAGATAGATCAATTGAGGTGAGTAGAAACTCAAACCCTAATTGATCACATCTTGCACAGATGAAATTTTGCAGAAACCCTGATTTTGACTTATAGAAACCACGCGCGATCTATTCTATTCTGAACTGTTAGTGATGCAGTGATGCATATGTGAGGTGGTATATTAGGTCAAAAATTGGGGTATGACAGTCGTAAGCTTTTGAGGCAGGTTAGTTTTAAGTGAAGGCGCGCTTAGCGCCATAAAGTGGGCTAAGCGCGGTTTGCAAAATCAAAAAAGTACATATAGCCATGATTAGATATTTTGTTCACCCACTCCCTCATTTCCTCACCAAATTAGACCTAAAACCAGAGAAACACTATTCTTCTTCATTGTAACTCAAAAACATTGAAGAAGATCTTGAATCCTTGCTATTTTGTCATTCATGTTCATCATCACAACTTCATTTTTTGCAAGTCAAGATACCATGAGAATGAGTAGCTAAGTTTATTTTGTGTCAAAATTAGAGGTAGTTAACCTAAATTTTATGTATTTCTTTTGATCTCTTGGTGTATGAACTTGGTTGATGATTAATATATGTTGAATATCTTTGTTTTATTTGTACTTTTTTTGGTTCGGATCATGATTGAGAAATATGTTACAAACTTGACCTAAAATATTTATCTACTAAGGAACAAATTCTAGACATAGATTTGTGAGTTAGTATTTATTTGTATCAAGCTTAAAGATTATCATGATAATAGTTAAAGTGAGACATCATCTAAAGATTAACATGATAATACTCACAATATTGATTAGAAATTAACAATATTGAGATGATACGTGCATATATCAATCATCAATTAGTTTATCCACTTGGTTAATTAAATATATTTGAAATTAGGTTAATGAAACTAATCCTGACATGCTTTTACCATTTGAAAAACCAATCCAAAACTCTCTTTAATCCAAACAACTCTTTTTTTATAAGAACAAGAGACTTATTTGTATGAAATTTATGATTTTTGTGACTAAGAACCAAAACCCTTTTGTAACCAAATCTTAAAATACACTTGAACTACCGAACGGAGGTGATATCACACCAATCCCTGTGGAAAACGATAATATAAAATACTTGTGTTAGAAAATACGTACAACAAAATGGCGTCGTTGTCGGGGATTGGCGTTTAATATTGCAAGCATTGCAATAGTTTGTGTGTTTTAAGATAATTTATCTATTAATCTCTCTTTGTTTTTATTTGTGTGGTTATCATTTTCAGAGTATAGTTTATGCGAGGAAGTGTTCTGGTCGATCAACTCATATTCGATCCAGAAATTGAAAGGACGGAAAGAAGACTTAATAGCAGCGCTAAACGAAGGAAAAGACTAGCTAGACAAAGACAAGAAAGAGGAGAAGCATCTACTTCCTTTACACCACAAGTGTTAGAGTAAGTCATGGCGGCACCACCACCACCACCACTAAGAGGCCATTGTACAAATAGCCCTCATCACATAGCTCAGTTTGCTCGCCTAGCCAATGCGAGGTATATTGAAATGAAGACGGGGATACTCCAACTACTATATGCAAATCCTTTTCATGGTCATGACCATGAAGATCCATACACCTACCTTACAAAGTTTATGAAATTACGTGTGCGGCCGGAGCTCCGAAAGTCGAAGAGGAACAACTTTTTCAAAGGCTTTTTCCTTACTCTTTGGTAGGGAAATAAAAAGATTAGTATTTAGACCAAACACAACAAACAATGACGGATTGGAACATGTTAGAGAAAAAATTTATTGAAAGATTTTTTCCTCAATTAAGATTCATGGAAGCTAAAATGGCGATCTCGGTGTTCTCGCAAGGTGTTAGTGAGCCTTTGAATGGGGCTTGGGAAAGATAAAAGTCAATGCTTAGAAAATTCCCAACTCATGGTTTCAATGATACTACTCAAATTCACATTTTTCGCAATGGTGTCCAACCTCAATATAAATTGTTGTTGGATGCTACGGCGGGGGGTTCATTAATGGCGAAGACACCTTTAGAAGCCGTTCAAATTATTGAGAAGATGGGAAGAAATGATCACCAAGTCCAAAATGATCATGGGAATGTGCAAGTGAAGACGAGAGCTCTTGAAATTGGTTCTAATAATGAAGCACTTTTGCCGCAAAACAAATTATATGCCAAGCAAGTGGAAGAATTGACCAAGAAAATTGCAAGGCTTCCACATCAAATCATGGAAATGCAAGGATCATCTAGCAATCAAGCTAAGAAAATTGCTTATTGTGAATTATGCAAAGGTGATCACAAGACCGGGTTTTGTCCCCCGGTTGATGAAGAAGCAAATTACATGGAAAATTAGGGCAAGGATATCAAGCAATACCTCTTTATCAAAATCAAGGCCAAGGTACCAACAAAGAGGTAACCAAGGTTATCAAGGTGGATGGAGACAAGACAACAACAACAATCAAGCAAGACAAAATCCTTACCAAAGTGGAACACAAGCTCAAGATCAACCTCAAAATCAAGCTAGAATTTCAAACATTCAAGATACACTTGCTCAATTCATACAAGCTTCAATGGCCAACCAAGAAAGCACGGAAGCATCGATAAAGAATCTAGAGACTCAATTGGGATAATTAGCAAAACAAATTTCCAATCAAAGTGCATCGCCCTCGTTTTCGGCAACTACTCAACCAATTCCAAGGGAGCATTGTAAAGCAATTATGACTATGAATGGTAGAGTTGTTTAAGAGACAAAGAAAAAAATGGAGAATGGAAAAGAGGAATTTTTTAATGAAGAAGAAATTGATGAAGAGATAGTTGTGGAGGAAGTTGTAGTTGAAAATAATGGTAAAGATGTGGTAGTTGAAGATGTTGCAGTTGAAAATGATGTTGTTGAAAATTTTGTAGTTGAAAAATAAAATGTTGAAGAGAAGAAGAAGAAGTTGAATAGGGGAAAGGAGAAGGTTGTCACTTTACCGGTACAAAACTTACCTTACCCTCATGCTCCGTCTAAGAAGGATGATGCTCGGCATTATGCTCGATTTATGAACATATTCAAACAATTACAAATCAACATTTCTTTTACGGAGGAATTGGAGCAAATGCCAAAGCATGCCAAATTTATGAAGGACATTTTGAGAAAGAAGAAGAGGTATACGGACCAAGAGACTATTATGATCGACGCTAGTTGTAGTACAATCATCCAACGTATAATATCGAAGAAAGAAAGCGATCAAGGACGGGTCACTTTATCTGTTTCTATTGGTGGTGTGTATGTTGGAAAGGGATTGATATATTTGGGGTCTAGCATCAACTTTATTCCATTATCTATTGTGAAGAGGTTGGGGAATATTGAGTTAAAATCTACAAAAATGACTTTGCAATTGGCGGACAAGTCTACTACTCACCCACATGGAGTAGCCTTAGATTTGTTTGTTAAAGTGGATAAATCATTTCCCCCGTTGATTTTGTTGTGATAGAAATGAAAGAATATTTGGATGCTCCCTTGATTCTAGGCCAGCCATTCATGAAGACCATGAGAATGATGATAGATATCGATGATGGTTTAATGAAAGTGTGTGTGCAACATGAAGAGATTTGTTTCAATCTTTTTGAGGCAATGAAGCATTCAAATGATAAAAAGGATTGTTTCAAGTTGGATATTATTGAAAAATCCATAGAAGATGTAACTAGCCAAGTACATATTATAAATCCTCTTGAACGAACTTTTACCGAAGCTTTTAATGTGCTCGATGACTGTGAAAAGAAGGAACTTGAATAGTGTTTGGAGGATTTAGAGATTTCAAAGGAAGTGCAACCGTGGGAGAATGAGATGAAGATTTTCAAAAAGGATCCATTGGATGAATAACCAAAATATGAGTTGAAGATGTTACCTTCTCATTTAAAATATGTGTTTCTTGATGATGGAGGTAACAAACCTATAATTATTAGTAACACTTTATCAGAAAAGGGGGAATGTAGTCTGATTCATGTTTTGAAGACTAACCAAAATGCAATAGGTTGGGTGTTATCTGACTTAAGAGGCATAATCCCCTCTTACTGTATGCATAATATCATGATGGAAGAAGAGTTCAAACCGGTGGCCCAACCTCAAAGGCGCTTGAATCCGGTTATGAAAGAAGTTGTTAGAAAAGAAGTTGTTAAAATGTTGGAAGCGAACATGATTTATCCGATCTCGGATAGCATGTGGGTTAGTCCGATTCATGTGGGTTAGTCTCGGATATCACAAATGAAAAGAATGAATTGGTTCCAACACAAAAAGTAAGAGGTTGGAGAATGTGTATTGATTATAGAAGGCTAAATAAAGCTACTAGAAAAGATCACTTTCCTCTTCCTTTTATGGATAAAATGTTGGAGGGGCTTTCAGGGAAACAATTTTATTTTTTCTTAGATGGATATCAGGGGTACAACCAAATTTCTATGAATCCGAAAGACCACGAGAACACGGCTTTCACATGTCCATTTGGGATTTTTTTCTATAGACGTATGCCTTTTGGCTTATGTAATGCTCCGACGACTTTTCAATGATGCATGCAAGCCATCTTCGCGGACTTGATTGAAAAGAACATTGAGGTATTCATGGATGATTTCTCCTTCTTTGGAACGTCGTTCGATTTGTGTTTAAGGAATTTGGACACCATCTTGAAGAGGTGTGTGGAAACCAAATTGGTTTTATATTGGCAGAAGTTCAAATTTATGATGACCGAAGGCATTGTTCTTGGGCACAAAATTACTTCGAAGGGATCGAGGTTGATAAAGCCAAGATCGATGTGATAGAGACGCTCCCCTCACCAACCAATGTCAAAGGGATTCAGAGTTTTCTTGGCCATGCGGGCTTTTATCAAATATTTATAAAAGATTTCTCCAAGATCACAAAGCCGTTGAGCAATCTTCTCAACAAATATAGGTCTTTTATTTTTGATAAAGATTGTTTAATTGCTTTTGAAAAATTAAAGGAAAATTTTATTAATGCACCGATAATCACCGCACCGAATTGGAAATTGGATTTTGAATTAATGTGCGATACGGTGGGAGTCGTGCTTGGTGAAAGAAAGAATAAAATTTTCCATGCAATACACTATACGAGAAAAGTTTTGAACGATGATCGAATAAACTATGCAACAACTGAAAAAGAGTTGCTTGCTATAGTGTATGCTTTGGAAAAATTATGTTCTTATCTTATCGGCTTCAAAGTTTTGATTTTCACGAATCATTCGGCTATAAAATATTTGTTCACCAAGTCGGACTCCAAACAATGACTATTCCGATGGATTTTGCTGCTTCAAGAGTTTGATTTGGAAGTCCGGGACAAAAAAGGTTCGAAAAACTTAGTGGCGAATCATTTATCCCGTTTGGTAAATGTGGAAATCACAAAGAGGGAAAAAGAGGTGATAGTGGAGTTCCCAGATGAAAAACATTTTTCTATCCAAGAGAGGTTGTGGTTTGCCAACATGGCTAATCGCAAGGCCTCGGGATTGATTCCGGAAGATTTGTCATGGAATGAGAAAAGAAATTTTTTGGCTGATGCCAAATATTATGTTTGGGATGAACCATATTTGTTTAGGTTGAGTGGTGATAATTTGTTAAGAAGATGTGTGACAAGTGAGGAATCAAAAGACATTCTTTGGCATTGTCATAACTCCCCTTATGGAGGGCATTATAGCGGGTTGAGAACGGACACTAAAGTCCTTTAATCGGGATTTTATTGGCCATCATTGTTTAAAGATGCCAATGAGCATGCTAAGGATTGTGACAAGTGCCAAAGGAGCAGAGGAATTTGCAAGCGAGATGAGATGCCTCTAACCAACACGTTGGAAGTGGAAGTTTTTTATTGTTGGGGTATCGATTTTGTTGGCCCATTACCCTCGTCTTTATCTAATGAGTACATTCTGGTGGCCGTTGATTACGTGTTGAAATGGGTGGAGGCAATCGCTTCACCTAAGGCCGATTCCAAAACTATGATCAAATTTTTAAAGACAAAGGTACATATCCAGACAAAGTAACAAAATGCGTGTTTATTTGAACTTGATGCTTGTCTATGAGTGTTTAGTTCACCTTTTTTGTATGGATGTTGATTTCTTTGTTTCTTGAACCCTCAACTATATGTTGTGGTGTGAATTTTTACCTTGCCTTAGAAACTAGGGAGTATTCACATAATGATGTTGGTTGAATTCAAGTTGGGGAGAGTAATGTTTATGTACTTATATTGTGGTTGGTATGAGGTTAAGAGAAAAGAAAAAGAAAAAGAAAATGTGGAAAAAAAAGATTAGAAAAAAAAAGTTAAGAAAAAGAAAAACAAAAAGAGTATGAATAATATTGTGTTAATAAGTGAGGTGTTTTGGTTTGACAATTTGTGATGAAGAAGTTTGATTGGAATTGTATTGTTCGTAACTTTGTGAGTTGATCACTCCGTTATGTTTAGGCACGTTTTTGTTTCGATTAGCTTTAGGACTTATCACTTGTTTATTAACCAAGCCATATTACAACCTTGAAAAGTCCTTGTGATTCTTGCATTTGTATTTTCAATACGTTTTTCGGATGAATGCATAAATTAGTCTATTATTTGCAAGATTGTGGAGGAGTGTTTTTTATCCCTCACCTTTGTGTGTTCTTCATCTACCGATGAATTTTTGCTAGGTGTGATTCATGATTGAGCTTGTTTTTTGTTTTAGAATATTTTGCATGATTTTTG